>CATKHJ010134733.1:0-17701 GCA_949750685.1 Vernicia montana | reverse complement strand
AATAATAAGTTGTTATTATGTTTTCAATTGGATTAATTGTTAATTTAATTGTTTCTTTCTTCTTAATTATGAGTAGCTAAATTTCTTTTCTAGGATTTAGATATAATATCTTAATTTGCCTATGACTATCTATGTTTGATTAATTGATTTTGATTATTGGAATTAATTTTTTATCTTATAATTTAATGCTTGTGAATAATTGATCACTATTTGCATATTTAAAGATATTATGTGAAGTAACGAGAGTGGAAGCATAATATTAGTTCATTGAGATATTAGATCTACGCAATGTGTTGCTTAGAGATATGAACACTCCTTTGTGATTAATTAAAGGATTTTCATAAAATTTAATGCGTTTATATTAATTTCTTGTGATCACGAGAGTAGGCATAAGGTTAACATAAATACTTGTGTTGTGTCTTGAGCGAGAACATCATATAATTTAGGAAAATCTAATAATTAATTCCAATGAAAATTAAATCAATCTAGAGAACATAGAGAAGTCATAGGTAATCAATTGATTACATCTAAATCCTAAATAAGAAATTTAGCTACTCATAGTTAAGAAGAAAGAAACAATTAAATTAACAATTAATCTAATGGAAAATATAATAACAACTTATTATTGAATTGAAGAATAAAAGTTTAGAAAGAACTCTTTTTGGGGTATAATTTTTGGCGTACACGAGTTTCAAAACTTCTCTTCTTGAACAAAATGAAAATAAAAAGAAATGAAACTAAGAAAATATAAATCTATCTAATTGATTGAATAATTGAATGATGATTTGAAGGAAGGGTGATAATGTCTATTTATAGGCAATTTCTATCTTCTTTTTGTACCATCTTGCATTATTGCCTACATCATTATTATTATGATATCATTGCTTGCATTATTAATATTATGATATCATTGCCTGCATCATTATTATTATGACATCATTACCTGGATCATTAATATTATGACATTATCGCCTGCATTATTAATATCATGACATCATCGCCTATATAATTAATGTCATTTTGATATGCAAAATAAAATAAAATACTAAAAATATTTTATAATTTATTTATAAATTGTTAGAATTATTTATTTTTCAAAATAAGTAATAATATTATTAAATTCTCAAGAACTGAACCGAAATTTAAATTTAAATAGGTAAAATAATTTTAAGAAAATATAGTTATCACTAGCTAATAGAGAAACTTAGATGTTAGTGATGTATAGTTTATAAAAAACATATACAATTAATGAGTAGCTAAATACATCTTTTCCTTTATTGTCTTTCCATTAACTTTTCTAAAACATTAAATTGTTAATTCACGCATCTTAGCTTTCAAAAACTCATTATTATACTATACTAGACAGTAACCTTCGCGTTGCTTCCGACGTAAGAATTTTTAATACTCAATTTTAATAATAATTATTAGCGTTCAATTGAATATGCATATAAGACTTTAAATTAGAGTTAAAATTTAGAATACATAAATATATTATGTAATGCCTATTTAGATAATAAATAAATAAATAGTTAACGGATATATAATCAACATCAAAGAATAGATTTAGAGTTGTTGACATTTATAAACTAATAGTAATATTAAAGATGAATATGAAGATGCAATAATAAAACATAATATTAAACTTGTTCAACATAAATGTTTATTATTATTCAAATATAAAAAGCCACATAATATAAATAATTTTTAAAAAATTTGAAAAAAAAGATACTCAACTATTAGGTGATTTATTATTGAGAAAAATAAGACATTAAAAAAGGTTTCATTCCCAAAGAAAAGAGCATATAACTTGAATATATAATTTTTATGTAAAATAATTTAGAGATTTATTAAATCTTAAATTTTTTATCAAAATAATATCTTTTTAATCACACTCAAAATCAATATTTCATCAAATATTTTTAATAAATTTGATTCCAATTTAGGTTCAAAATTGATATCTCATAATTTTGATAAAAATTCTAATACTATTGAAATTTATTATATTAAAAGAAAGTTTTATTCACTTTTAAAATGTAAATTATAGAAATGTAAATTTATTGTATCATTGAATGAGAAATTATTCAACTTGTATTTTTTAATATTTTTTAAAAATAATTGACTTTGATTAAAGTTTAAATTTGAGATTTTATATTTTGAAAATGATTTTAATATCATTTGATCAAATATTAATTGTTTATCGTTAAATTATGTATCGGTGAACAAAAATGTTAATTGTTAATTAGGGCTAATTATTATGAATTTTTTTTTTGATAAATTAATTTTCGAGAAGTAAAATGCAAAATGAGAATCGCAATAAATAGCTGCAAATATTATTTTATTGTATTCTCTACTCGTAAACATGCTAAATAATAGGAAAAAAAAAATATGTGATTAATTGTAATTAATAGCTTACTTTATTATAGGGGCTAGGCAACATATAATTTGTCTAAAAAGAACCTCCACATGGCACCGGATAATGAAGAAGAGAGGGCATAAACGAAATTTCATCAAAGCAACTCCAAGTCTCACAGAAAACGACGTCGTTGCGCAAAAAAGGAATTGGTTCAAGGGTAAAACCGGGAAGACACTGTTTCAGTGAACAGTGCCATTACCCTGTTTTAATGTGTATATATATATATATATATATATATATTTTTGTCATTATATATCCGTGACCTATATCTGATTGAGATCTCAGCCAATCAAATAATTTTTAACATGTACACGAGGAAAATGTAGATTGTAATTTCGATGTGCTATATTATATATTTTGAAAATAATAATAATAATAATATGTTAGAAATTAGAAAGATCATCTGTTGCGTCATGGAGGAATTGTCAGCATTATTTATCCTCAAATTTCAACATTCTCGTGATAAGATGGACTTTGGAACTTTCATTGAACTTGTAATTGATCCATGTGAACATTTACCATTTCTGATTTGCACCCTAATATTAAACTATTTTAAACATTGTGCATTAATTGATTTGATTGAATGACTTTTTGAATTACTTAAAAGTAGTAGTGCACGGATTAAATGCACCCTTATTCACAAAAATATGAATTTTATTTTTTTTTATAAATTCAGTTGAATCTTATATTTTTATAAATGTAAATTGCATTATTTCTTAGTGCACTCTATATACCTAATAATTTCCCGTTATTACTTAGGTGCAATGCATTAATTTACTTTAAATTTTATGTCATTTTATTGTTATATTTTATTTTTAATTTTCAAATAATTTTACCATAATTTAGAAGTTTAATTGCAATTATGTACTAAAAGTTAAAATGAGAGGAAGTTTACATAATTCTCTTTCCTAATTGATATTTTTATACAATAACAAATATTTTTATGAGACATATCGATGACTTAATAAAATAAAAATAAATAATTTAATAAAAAGAAATAAGAAAAAAAATTATTGTAAAATGACATAGTTATTTGATGGAGATAAAAATAAAATGAAAGAGAAAAAGAAGAAGAAGAAGAAGGTACAATAGTTAGCATCTTCACTATTGGCCATTTTACTGACTTAGGGTGCATTTGAGATTACTCTTAAAAGTTAAAAAAGCATTTTTATAAATTTTTTTTAATTTAATTGATTGATTTTTATTATTTTTTATAAACTGTTTTTTTAAACCTACTTTTAAGAAGAATATCAATTTACCTGTTTTTGAAAAAAATATAATTTTAAAAAGCAGTTTTAAAAATAATATATTTTTTTTTTTGAAAAATGCTTTTGTAAAAATGTTTAATAATATATATGTCTTAACAAATATATAATAAACCTAGCAGCTGCCATTCAAAAAAAAGTTTGATTTTCCAACTTTTTAGTAACAACTATTTTTAATTTTAATGAATAGATTATTGCGGAAATTGACACCGCATTAGTGCAAAACTGCAGCTAATAATTTGAGAAAATAATAAAGATGATTTGAACACACGGATTTTACGTGGAAAACTCACAAATAAATTAGGGTAAAAATCACGGACAATGATAGAAGAATTTCACTATGAAAAAATAATAGGAGTTACAACAACACAACCTCTCTCTATTATATAAGGAGAAAACAAATTAATTTCTCTCTTTCAAAATAGGAGAAATACACTCAAATATTTTTATCTCTCAAACTCTCTATTTTTTCTTACTAAAAACTCTCTCTATTTAAAGAATTGGGATAGATGGATTCATTAGGCAAATGCTCTATTTATAGAGGAGCCTCTGCCCCTCACTTCTCCTTTTTGGTGCTGCACAGCTCGTGCAGCACACAACTTTTGACATTAATTTTTTTTTCTTCTTTTTCGGTGGCCACTAATATTGACTTTCCAATAGATGAAAATGTAGTTGTAGTAGTAGTTGCTTTCCATGAAAATTAAAATGAAACCGAATTTATGAATTCTTTGCTTGTTACTAGCGTTAGGGATGAGGAGAGATAGTTATAAGGATGTCTTGACAATCTCGTGAAATGGCAATTTCAGGTCCTCTCCATGTGGAATCTATTCTATTCCTTCTCTCACAACAAATGAGCTTATTGTAATTATGCTAAATTGCTATAAAAAATATGTCTCATCAGTTAAGATTGGAAAGCTTCTTGTTCAAGGGTTGCTCTCTTTAAATATTGGCAATGCTATAATTCTATAATATAGTAATCACAAGTTTATCCAACTGTTATGCCAAGTTTGTACCACTGGCCTAACCACCCTATACAAATTTCATTTCTTGTGTTTTATACTTGACAAACATTTTAGCTAAAATGTAATGCAGTTGATGCAATAAATTCATTAAATTCTCTACTTCTACTCCTAGCAATCATGGCAAACAGTATTTCAAAGTCAAAAACAAGGAAAGAACCTGTTGAGGTTGTAATGAAGTGCATAAAACTCTTCACTCATAATATCTTAATCAAAAGTTTAGAACTTTCTCCACCAATGTCTACCACTGTCACGCTGGGTTGAACTATGCCTCAACCTGTGAAAGCAATCCAAGAAGTAAGCAACAACAATTCCAACTATTGCCCTAGAAGTGTAAACTAAAGAGGTCAATTCTTCTTTTGATTGTGCCCCTAACAAATTCACTATTGTCAAGAGTCTCAGGTATTATTTTGTCAAGAAGTTTCCACTCAAAATTGTAAAGCAATAACCATAGAGTAATCTTTCAATTCTTGATGCTTATTGCGAGACGTAAGTGTTTCTTTGCCTATTGTGCTTGTATGCAGCCTGTTGCAAGTGTGATGCATTTCATGACTTATTTTGTATATGTCTTTGCAACTCTGATGCCACAACCTTAAATCTTTTCCCTTCTTTCTAAATTAGTATTACTATTTTTGAGTTTTCTCAATTGTAGTTAATGTGTTGTTATTTCTGATTATGCTAGGCATCAAAACAAGGAAAATTGAAAATGAATTCTAATACCTTGCTTTGGCTTTTTGTTGTTGGGTAAAGTCAGAATGGTGAATTGGCTTGAGAAACATAAATTTAAATAATAAATAAAAAAATACTGGATAAATATTGAAAAATATTTCAAAAACTTTGAACTAATTATTTTTAGTTTTAGTAAGCATATCATTTTTATTATTTATCACATTAATCTATCTTTATCATTTTGTATCTTTCCTTATTTAAATGACAATTTACTCTTAACCTATTACGAATCAGGATTAGCAAAATATAATCCAAATTTTAATTTTAAAATACTAAAAAAGCTTTATAAAGTATGGTGTGGATGTATTTTTTTTTACAGTTTTAAGGATAGCCTTCGTGCCATATGGGTTGTCTTTGATAGGTAAAAATGTGAAACATATTTGCACTTATTCTTGACTAAATACTTTTTTGTTAGCTCCTTATTCTTTTTTCTTTTTTTTTTTTAATTTGCATTTCTACCTATTTGTAGCTTATGGATTTACCTTTTTAATAAAGTTCACTATGGTCTGTTTTACGGTATATGAATTTAGATATAATGAATTCTAGTAATCCTTCACTTTGTAAACCACATACATTGAACTTTATGTAGCTAGCTTTCGAGATTTAGTTGTATCACCAAGGTACCAGTATAAAACATGAATCAAGATTAAGATTGACTTGGCATTCTATTGATTGTATAGTGTTTGTTTAATAGTCCTTTCTTACCTTTTTTTTTAAAAATTTTTTTGATATGAAGCTGAATAGTAACCTTTAGTTTTCCCTGCTGCTTGCCTTTTTGGTTCAAAGATGCAATTTTCTTATATATCTATGGATAATAAATGGAGCTGCATAGTAAAATTATTGTTGAAACCTAAGATATTAAGAAATTTAAATCAAATACATATTATTTAAGAATTTATAATATCAAACAATAAAGCAATCCTAAATTTGATATAGTCTTAAACTCACTAAAGATAATCACTAAAAATTCTAAGTAAAACTAATATAAAATAATCAAATAGTAATTTTCTCTCTTCAACCATCATATTTATTCAAGCAATTCACTCTGTAATAACCCAAGTTCATGTGTACTTTTGTTTTATTATGTGAATGAGCTATAAAGTTGTGTCCATGAGTATTATGAGTATAATAATTTATATGCTAAGTGATTTATGAATGAGTTACAAGTTGAATTTTGGAGAATTGAAGGTTGAATTGTTAAGTGGAGCTGCAGGGCTTAAGTCGCACCCGCTACAAGGAAGTAGCGACCACGACAGAGAGATTGCGACCGCAACCATAGACGCAAAGTCGACCGCGAACCTCTTTACTTGAATTTGCCATCAGTATGAACAGTAACGTGTAGCACTCGCAAGGTGCATATTGCGACCGTGATAAGGGAATTGCGACCGTGATAAGGAAATCGCGACCACGATGGACTTGTAGCGACCGCTACTCCCATCGAGTTTAGATACGAGGAAACGACTCTATAAAAGGAATTAAAGCCTTAAATTCATTTCATTCGAGATTTTAGAGTTTCCAAACCCTTTTTCTCTCAAGAATCACTCACCCACTCACATTAAATGCTTAGAAACTTCATTAATTGCTTCAACCAAAGGATCTAGGATTACAATTACTTAACCTTTCTTCCATTCTTGAAGCATCTGTTGAAAAGGTGAGTTAGAGTTTTGAATTTCTTTTCTATTTTTCTTCTCCATTGTTATATTTCATGCTTGGAGAAAGGAATAAAGTTAGAAATCATGAGACTAGCATGTGTATAGTAACTTTAAGAGCATGGGTTATATGTATTGTTAATTTGTATGTATTTATATGTTTAGTTCCTCCTTGAAGGTTGGATGATAATCATGAGGATTTGATGTGATTAAGAACTTCCATTGAGTATAGAGCATTCTTTTTTATAAAGGTGAGTAGAAAATATATTATTATTCTTGTATTTGAATTTATAAGGCTTAAAGCCTATTTTCTTGTACAATCCACCATGAAAAAGAGCATGAGAATTGTTTTATTGAATCCTATGAGTTATTTGCCTATAAGAACTATATTATATTTATATGCCTATGAGTATGAGAACCTTAAATAATTCTATCTATATGTTGATAACCCTTTTTGGTATAGAAATCCCTGACTAATGTGGGTTAATCATCAAACATTGTGCATATTGTAATCCAATGGATAGGATATAATATCCTACCCCTATATAGGAAGGGTAAATTGTCCTAAAGGTGAAATCTAATCCATTTCATGTATTACGAGGGAGAGTATGTTAATTATACCTCTACTCTTATTACGATGAAGAATAAGTCCAACCGACCTCTATTCTTTATTACGAGGAGAATATGCTAATAAAGTGCCTCAATTTCTAATATGTTACGAGTTGATTTCTATGTCCATTTATTTATGAGTTATGATTTCTTTCATGAGCTATATACACGTTTATTCTTGTATATTACGAGTTATTCATTCTTACGAGTTATATGAGCCTCATTTACTATATTATAAGTCATTTGACAAGTTATGAGCCCTACCATCCTTGTGAACTAGCCTTGAATTACCTAACCTCACAAGTATGGTAGTATATTCTTTACTCACTGCTTTATCTCATTAGTGATTCCATTTTTCAGGAGATTAGAAGTTCATCAGTTCAGTTCTTCAGGCATTTTTCTTCCTCAAAAACTATTTTGATAAATGTAATTTCTCCATTTGTTATAATTGTAATTGAAGTATACTTTAGTGCTCCATGGGTGTAAGAGAGAGTTATTCTTTTGGCCTTGATGGCAATTATGGATGATTATATTTTAGTATATGAGAATTATGAACTTATAGCAATTATGGATGATTACATTTTAGTATATGAGAATTATGAACTTATGAGTTTATATGTGTATGTATGTGAATGAGATTATAAGATGTACGAGATTATGAGCATATGTATGAGTTCAGGTTCTGATCTTGGGAAGTGCTTGTGTTAGTCGCTATATTGCCTTGAGATTTATATGTGATGAGAGGGGTTCTACGGGTTTTCGGTGGCTTTATGCCTACCCATGCCCTAGGACTGTTACAGTTGCAGAGTTAGGCTGTGACAAAGTTAGTATCAGAGCATAATGTTAAGTCTAGTTTAGACTATATGAGTCATAGGGTATGTGAACACTATGGAGCATAGGAAATTTCCTCTACGTCTATTGAGTATCGTTTATGTGTAAATTCGCGTTAATCGCTATGTATTAAATATTTTGTTATGTGTTTGTCTTATAGATGCCTCCTAGGAGAGGAAGGGGAAGAGGTAGACCTAGACGAGTCCCTCTTGAGGATGTAAAAGATCCATATGTGGCTTCAGATGCCACCTCCATTCATGAGGAACCACTTGGATTACCAAGGGTAAGACGCCGGGTTCAAGCGGAGGAAGTCTATATTCCTCTAAGAGATAATGATGAGGACTTGAGGCTTGAGAACGAAGAGCTATGCTGAGAATTATTGGTGTTGAGACGATTATGGCAACATGATGCTAATATTGCACCATCGCCTTCTCCACCGGTACAAGAGAGAATGCCACCTCCACCGGCTCCTGTGAATGCTCCTGTTCCTAGGCATGTGGCTAGAAGAATGATTGATGATGGTGGGGTGAGCATATATAGCTTTCTGAAAATGGGACTCCCGAAATTTCATGGTGCATATGGGGAAGAACCACATGGATTCTTGAGAAAGTTGAGAAAGTGGTGAGACGATTGCCATGTTCTGATGCAAGGGCAATCGAGTTGGTGGGACTTTTGCTAAAAGATAATGCTTGGGATTGATTCCAACGTCATGTGAAGAACCAATTATATGAGGAAGTGCCACCGGTATGGGAACAATTCAAGCAGGATATGATCGAAGAATTCTTGGGTGAGGGAGAAAGGGAAAACATAATAGCCCAGTTTGAGAGAATGAAGCAGCAAGGCATATCAGTGACTGAATGTGCCATAGAGTTCACTCGATTGAGCAAGTTTGCTCAAGAAATAGCACCTACAGAAGCAGCAAAAAAATCAAAAGGTTTAGAAAAGGGTTGATTGCACCTCTATATAATGCCTTGTGTGCTATTGAGTTTGCTTCCTTGTCCAAGATGGTTGACAAGGCAAAGCAAATGGAATTTAAGAGCAAAGAAGATAGAGCTGAAAAAGATCAAAGGAACAAGAACAAACCCAATGGGTGTCGGTAACCAGAGCAGGGGTGAAGGGAGTAGTTCCCAGGTGAAGATAGTTGATCCTGCTACTTCTACTATGATTTAGAGCTACAGAGGAGATAGTCAGAGTAGAAGAAAGTCTAGAGGGATATCAATGGCTTCTACTCTAGCTACCAGTTCTGTATCCATACATGAGCAGCAAAACTATAGCCGACCTACTTGTGCTTTATGTGGGCGAAGACATGATGGGGTATGCCGGTCAGCGGCAGGGATATGTTATAAATGTGGCCAGGCAAGGCATTTTATCAAGCGTTGTCCATTGTGGAGAGACAATCAAAGTACCATTGCTACTTCTCAGCCCACAATGCAGATGGCTAGATATGATACTAGAAGTTCAGGGGGTAGAGGCAGAGGACAAGGCCAAGCACTTGTAACCAGTCAATCAACAGAAGGGAGAGGTAGAGGCAGAGTATTTGCCCTTAATCAACAGGAGGCTCGTGCTTCCAATACTATAGTGACAGGTATCCTTTCTATTCAATATTCACAAGCTAGAGTTTTATTTGACTCGGGTGCTACCCACTCATTTGTTTCATCATGTTTTGCTAAGAGGTTGAGGAATGGTAGAAATATCATGAGAAACCCTTTAGAAGTGTCCACTCCTTTAGGGGAAACAATAGAGGTAAAACATGTGTATCCTTCATGCATGGTAGAGATTGATGGGAGAAGGCTTCCAAGTGAGTTGATTGAATTAGAGGTACTAAAGTTTGAAGTGATTCTTGGTATGGATTGGTTGTCCAAACACCATGCTCACATAGACTGTTATGAGAAAAAGTTAGAGTTCAAGCCACGAGATGAGAGCGAGTTTGTATTCCAAGGAGATAGAAGAGGTGTGCCTTCCAATTTCATATTGGCCATTGGGGCGATAAGGCTTCTAAGGAAGGGGTGTCAAGGATATTTGGCACATGTGGTTGATACAAAAGAGACTCCTAATGAGGTACAACAAATACCGATAGTTAGTGAGTTTCCAGATGTGTTTTCAGAAGAGTTGCCAAGTTTGCCACATGAAAGGGAGATTGAGTTCAATATCGAGCACCTCCCTGGTACTCAGCCAATATCTATTCCTCCTTACAGAATGGCACCTGTAGAGTTAAAGGAATTGAAAGTGCAGTTGCAAGATTTGTTGGATAAGGAGTTCATTAGACCAAGCAGTTCGCCATGGGGTGCACCAGTCATTTTTGTAAAGAAGAATGATGGTTCTATGAGACTGTGTATCGAAGATAGACAGCTGAACAAGATGACCTTCAATAACAAATATCCTTTGCCAATGATAGATGATTTGTTTGATCATTTGCAAGGAGAAAGTAATTTCTCCAATATGACAGTCAATATAACAAGATGACCGTTAATAACAAATATCCTTTGCCAAGGATAGATGATTTGTTTGATCATTTGCAAGGAGAAAGTAATTTCTCCAAGATTGATCTCAAATCGGGCTATCATCAGCTCAGAATCAATAACGATGATATATGTAAGACTGCCTTTAGGACGAGGTATGGTCATTATGAGTTCACAGTGTTACCATCTGGATTAACCAATGCCCCAACAACATTCATAGACTTGATGAATCGAGTGTTCAAGCCATATTTGGATAAGTTTATCATTGTTTTCATTGATGACATCCTTATCTATTCTAAGAGTAAAGAAGAACATGAAGAGCACATGAGAATAGTATTGCAGACTTTGAGAGAGCATCAACTATATGCCAAACTGTCGAAGTGTGAGTTTTGGCTTAATCACGTATGTTTTTTAGGACATGTGGTTAGCAAAGAGGGCATTCAAGTGGATCCTAAGAAGATTGAAGTAGTGTTGAGTTGGCCTAGACCTACAAATGTGACAGAAGTTCGTAGTTTCCTTGGTTTGGCAGATTATTATAGGAGATTTGTCAAGGATTTCTCCAAGATAGCCTCACCGTTAACCAAGCTAACTAGGAAGAAAGTGAAGTTCCAATGGGATGATGATTGTGAAGAGAGTTTTCAAAAGATCAAAACTTGCCTCACTACAGTTTCAATTCTTGCATTACCGGAATGATCAAGTGGATTTGCAATATACTGTGATGCTTCAAGAATGGGACTTGGATGTATTCTTATACAACACAGGAAGGTGATTGCATATGCTTCAAGACAGTTGAAGAAGCATGAGATGAACTACCTTACACATGATTTGGAGATGGCAGCAGTCATCTTTGCTCTCAAGATATAGAGACATTATCTTTATGGTGAAAAATGTGAAGTCTACACCGATTACAAAAGTCTTTAGTATATCTTCCAATAGAGGGACTTGAATCTAAGGCAGAGGAGATGGGTAGAGCTACTCAAGGATTATGATTGTCAAATCCTTTATCATCCAGGTAAAGCTAATGTAGTAGCAGATGCCTTGAGTAGAAAATCAATGGGAAGTTTAGCCCATATTGCAGTGGGATAGAGACCTTTGATCAAAAAGTTAAAGGGATTATTCAACAAAGGGTTGCAATTTGAAGTTTTTGAATCTTAAGTGTTGATTGCTCACTTTCAATTGAAAACCAAGTTGATTGATGAGATTAAAGCATCGCAAGATGAAGACCCTTCACTTGTGAAGTTGAAGAGAGAAGTTCAAGAGGGTCAAACAGCAGAGTTTGAATTGAAATATGAGGTGTTGATGCATGGAAAGAGGATATGTGCACCAGATGTAAATGATCTTAGAGAGAATATCATGAAAGAGATTCATCAAGCACCATATAGTGTTCATCCAAGCACAACCAAAATATATCATGATTTGAAGAGTTGCTATTGGTGGTCTGGTATGAAGAAGGATGTGGCTAAGTTTCTGTTTTCCTGCTTGATATGTCAGTAAGTCAACTTTGAACACCAAAAGCCATCTGGCCTATTGCAAGAGATCAAGTTACCCGAGTGAAAATGGGAACGTATTACGATGGATTTTATGGTAGGATTGCCAAGGACTTTAAGGGGATATGACTCTATATGGGTGATAGTTGACAGATTGACCAATTCAGCTCATTTCCTAAAAGTTAAGACAACCTACACAGTAGCCCAATATGCCCAGTTGTATTTGAATAAGATTGTGAGTCTTCATGGTGTACCAGTATCCATCATTTTGGATAGAGATGCTCAATTCACATCTAGATTCTGGCATAAGTTGCAAGAAGCACTAGGTACTCAGTTGAACTTCAGTACAGCTTTTCATCCACAAATCGATGGACAATTAGAGAAAACCATACAGACTTTAGAAGATATGCTCAGAATGTGTGTGCTAGACTTTGGTGGGAGTTAGGATAAGTATTTACTATTGATAGAGTTTGCATACAACAACAATTATCACTCCACCATTGGCATGGCACCGTATGAGGCATTGTATAGTAGAAAGTGTAGATCGCTCGTATGTTGGATGGAAGTTGGAGACAAGCACATCGAAGGACCTGAATTGATCAAGAAAACTTCAAAGAAAGTGCCCCTGATACGAGAGAGATTGAAGACTGCCTTCAGTAGGCAGAAGAACTATGCGAATTTGAAAAGGAAGAATGTCCATTTTTCCATAGGAGACCATGTATTTCTTAAAGTCTCTCCTATGAAAGGTGTGATGAGATTTGGTAAGAAAGGCAAGCTCTCACCGAGGTATGTGGGACCATTTGAGGTGTTGGAAAAAGTTGGCAATGTCTCCTATAGACTAGCTCTTTCACCGAGTTTGAGACATGTGCATCCCACATTCCATGTGTCTATATTGAGAAAATATATGCCGAATCTATCACATGTATTACAACCACAAGGTCTAGAAGTGGATTGGAATTTGGCCTACGAGGAAGTATCGATTGCTATCGTTGATCGTCAAGTGAAGAAGTTGAGAAATAAAGAAATAGCAATGGTTAAGGTACAATGAAAGAATCATGGTTTAGATGAGTGTACTTGGGAGAGTGAACAAGATATGCTACTCAAATACCCTCATCTATTTTCTGTATAATTCTGCATATGCTATATGTTTGTAAAATTCGAGAATGAATTTTTATAAGGAGGGGAGAATGTAATACCGCAAGTTCATGTGTACTTTTATTTTATCATATGAATGAGCTATAAAGTTATGTCCATGAGTATTATGAGTGGAATTTATATGCTAAGTGATGTATGAATAAGTTACAAGTTGAATTTTAGAGAATTGAAGGTTGAATTGTTAAATGGAGCTACAGGGCTTAAGTCACGCCCGCTACAAGAAAGTAGCGACTGCGACAGAGAGATTACGACTGTGACCATAGACGCGAAGCTGACCGCGAACCTCACTGCTTGAATTTGCCATTAGCATGAACAGTCACGTGAACAGTAATGTGTAGCGCCCACAAGGTGCATATTGCGACCGTGATAAGGGAATCGTGACCTCGGTGGGCTTATAGCGACCGCTACTCCCATCGAGTTCAAATACGAGGAAACGGCTCTATAAAAGGAATTAAAGCCCTAAATTCATTTTATTCGAGATTTCAGAGCTTCCAAACCCTTTTTCTCTTAAGAATCACTCACTCACTCACATTAAATGCTTAAAGACTTCATTAATTGTTTCAACCAAAGGATCTAGGGTTACAATTACTTAACTTTTCTTCCATTCTTGAAGCATCTGTTGAAAATGTGAGTTAGGGTTTTGAATTTCTTTTCTATTTTTCTTCTCCATTGTTATAATTCATGCTTGGGGAAGGGAATAGAGTTAGAAATCATGAGACTAGTATATGTATAGTGATTTTAAGAGCATGGATTCTGTGTATTGTTAATTTGTATGTATTTATATGTTTAGTTCCTCCTAGAAGGTTGGATGATAATCATGAGGATCATGAGAATTTGATGTGATTGAGGATTTTCATCGAGTATATAGCATTCTTTTTTATAAAAGGTGAGTAGAAAATATACTACTATTCTTATATTTGAATTTCTAAGGCTTAAAGCCTATTTTCTTGTACAATCCACTATGAGAAAGAGCATGAGAATTGTTTATTGAATCCTATGAGTTATTTGCCTATGAGAACTATATTATATTTATATGCCTATGAGTATGAGAACCTTAAATAATTCTATCTATATGTTGATAACCCTTTTTGGTATATAAATCCCCAACTGATGTGAGTTAACCGTTAGACATTGTACACATTGTAACCCAATGGATAGGATATAATATCCTACCCCTATCTAGGAAGGGTAAATTATCCTAAACGTGAAATCTGATCCATTTCATATATTACGAGGAAGAGTATGTTAATTATACCTCTACTCTTATTACGAGGAAGAATATGTCCAACCGATCTCTATTCTTTATTACGAGGGGAATATGCTAATAAAGTACCTCTATTCCTAATATATTACGAGTTGATTTCTATATCCATCTATTTATGAGTTATGATTTCTTTCATGAGCTATATATATGTTAATTCTTGTATATTACGAGTTATTCATTCTTACGAGTTATATGAGTCTCATTTACTATATTATAAGTCATTTGACAAGTTATGAGCCCTACCATCCTTGTGAGCTAACCTTGAATTACCTAGCCTCACAAGTATGGTAGTATATTCTTTACTCACTGCTTTATCTCATTAGTGATTCCATTTTTCAGAAGATTAGAAGTTCATTAGTTCGGTTCTTCATGCATTTTTCTTCCTCAAGAACTATTTTGATAAATGTAATTTCTCCATTTATTATAATTGTAATTGAAAATTATGAACTTATGAGTTTATAATTGTATATGAAAATTATGAACTTATGAGTTTATATGTGTATGTATATGGATGAGATTATGAGATGTACGAGATTATGAGCATATGTATGAGTTCAGGTTCTGATCTTGGGAAGTGCATATGTTAGTAGCTATGTTGCCATGAGATTTATGTATGAAGAGAAGGGTTCTACAGGTTTTCGGTGGCCTTATGCCTACCCATGCCCTAGGACCATCACAGTTGCAGAGTTGGGCTGTGACAAAGTTGGTATCAAAGCATAAGGTTTAAGTCTAGTTAGACTTTATGAGTCTTAGAGTATGTGAGCACCATGGAGCATAGGAAAGATTTCCTCAATGTCATTTGAAGTCATCGTTTATATGGAAATCCGCGTTACCATTATGAGTTAAATCTTGTTATGTGTTTATCTTATAGATGCCGCTTAGAAGAGCAAGAGGAAGGGAAAGTGGTATACCGAGGTGAGTCCCTCTTGAGAATGTAAGAGCTCCGGATGTGGCTTCTGATGCCGCCTCCATTTATAAGGAACCACTTGAACCACCAAGGGCTAGACGCCAGGTTTAAGTGGAGGAAGTCCATGTTCCTCCAAGAGATGTAGACGAGGACTTGAGGCCTGAGAACGAAGAGCTACGCCGAGAATTATTGGAGTTGAGACGGCTAAGGCAATAAGATGCTAATGTAGCACCACCACCTCCTCCACTAGTACAAGAGAGAGTTCCACCTCCTATGGCTCCAATGCAAGAGAGAATTCCACCTCCACTGGTTCCTATGAATGCTCATGTTCCTAGGCATGTGGCTAGGAGAGTGATTGATGATGGTGGGGTGAGCATGTATAGTTTTATGAAGATGGGACTTTTGAAATTCCATAGGGAGGATGGAGAAGAGCCTCGCAAATTTCTTGAAGCTGTTGAGAACGTAGTGAGACGACTGCCTTGTTCCGATGCTAGAGCAATTGAGTTAGTGGGACTTTTATTGAAAGATGATGCTTGGACTTAGTTCCAACAACATATGGAAAATAGACTTTATGATGAGATTCCTCTAGTATAGGAATAGTTCAAACAGAAGATGATAGATAAATTCTTGGGGGAAGGAGAAAGAGAAAATCAGATAGCTCAATTCGAAAGATTGAAGCAACAAGGCATGACCGTATCCGAGTATGCCAAGGAGTTTAACCGGTTGAGCAAGTATGCTCATGATGTAGTTCCTACCGAAGCAGCGAAGGTCAGGAGGTTTCAAAGAGGTTTGATAGCACCTTTGCATAATGCCTTATGTGCTATTGAGTTTGCTTCCTTGTCCAAGTTGGCTGACAAGGCCAAGCAAATGGAGACCAAAAGCAAGGAAGACAGGGCAGAAAGAGATCAAAAAAAAAAAAAGAACAAACCTAAGGGTTTTGGAAACCAGAGCAAGGGTGGGGGAAGTAGTTCCCAGGTGAAGACAGTTGCGCCTGCTACTTCTACTATGATACAGGTTTCTAACTCTTCCCCAAGATGTACTCAGGAAAATCTACATATGTAGATTGGAAAGAATGAAGATACTTAGGCGTCTGAGTCTTTCCGAGCATATGTGGTGGATTATTGAAGCCAAAGTACGACTAGCAGAAGAGTTTGATGACTATTTTGTTAAACATTTACTAGGAATGGGAAGAAGTTCTTACTCAAAGAAGATGAGAGCTAAGAGAATGGGAGTCTGTTACAAATGTGCGAGATGAAATTGTAACACGCGTTGTAGAAGCATTGGATATGTGCCCAAAAATCAAGATGACAAATTGAATTCATAAAGAATGGGCTAAGTAAGGAGTCTCTGGACAATATCCTACAGACTCTTGAGATGCATCTTTGTGGACTAGTCCAATGTGTTCTTTTAGATTTATGAAATTTATTCAAAGAAAAGCAACAACGCTACAGTCTAGGGGATCTGACGTTAAAAGACCCTATATGCCAGTTAATAAGAAAACTGAATGGGAAGCCTATCCTCGACTCATAGAAGGCGTTCAAGAAGTTATTGGATGTAAAAACAGAGGAAGATGTGAGCCACAATCACAACTATTGTTTACAGTTAGGTGTATCACTAATTTTTTGACTTTTCATTGTATTATTTTTCTGCATTCCACAATTACTTTTTGAATTTCTGCACGACCTCAATCTCTATATAGTGATCAACTTTTGACTTTTCGTTGTATTATTTTTTCGCATCTCACAGTTACTTTTTGAATTTTCTACATGAACTTCTAACTTTTTATTTTTTTAATTTTATTTTTAGATTTTTCTACTTTTGGCAGCTTTTTTCCATGTTTTCTTTTGATATTTGTAACCTAACATTTATTATTTTTCTGTCAACAACCATCTTTACCCCCATTGGACTGTTCTT
>CATKHJ010134704.1:0-12726 GCA_949750685.1 Vernicia montana | reverse complement strand
TTATTGGAAGAGGAGATGTTTGCCTAGAGACGGAGAATGGCACAAGGCTAGTTCTCAGAAATATGAGGCATATTCCAGATATGCGGCTGAATTTGATTTCAGCAAGTAGACTTGATGACGAAGGTTTCTGCAACACTTTCGTGAATGGTCGATGGAAACTCACTAAAGGTTCCTTGGTGGTGGCCAGAGGTAAAAAGTACTCATTACTATATGTGATGAATGCAAAGCTCTCCAGCAACAGTGTAAATGCTCTAGAGAAAGATGATGCTGTTGAGTTGTAGCATAGAAAACTTAGTCACATGAGTGAGAAGGGGATGACCTATCTAATCAGGAAGAATGTGCTATCTGGGATGAAGCAGGTACATTTAGAAAAATGCACAAATTGTTTGGCAGGAAAGCAAAATAGAGTTGCTTTCAAAAGTTTCGCTCCTTCCATAATGAAGAACGTGTTGGATCTGATACATTTAGATTTGTATGGACCAATGCCAAAGTCACTTGGTGGTGCTTAGTACTTTTTGACTTTCATTGATGATCATTATCAGAAGACATGGGTCTATACCTTGAAGATAAAAGATCAGGTGTTAGATGTCTTCAAGCAGTTCCATGCCTCAGTTGAGAGAAAAACTGGGAAAAAGTTGAAGTGCATCTAGACAGATAATGGTAGAGAGTACACTGGACTATTTGATGCTTACAATAAAGAACATGGTATTTAGCATCAAACAACGCCTCCAAAGACACCATAATTGAATGACTTAGTTGAGAGGATGAACAAAACTTTAATGGAGAGAGTCAGATGTTTACTCTCACATGCAAAGTTACCTAAGATATTTTGGGGTGAAGCTCTGCAGACAGCTACATATGTGTTGAATCGCTCACCCTGTGTCTCTCTTAAAAATGATATTCCGGAGAGAGCTTGGTAAGAAAATGATGTTTCCTATGATCATCTACGGGTGTTTGGCTGCAAAGCTTTTGTGTATATTCCCAAAGATGAGAGATCTAAGCTTGATGCTAAAATATGACAATGTATATTTGTTGGATATGATCAAGATCAATTTGGCTATAGATTTTATGATCCGGTTTAGAAGAAGCTTGTTAGGAGTCGTGATGCTGTGTTTGTTGAGAACCAGACTATTGAAGATATTAACAAGATGGTTAAGGATGTTCCTAACTCCAATAGTGACTCAACAAACTTGGAATTAGTTCCTCCAACAATGGTGTTGAGAGAAGTTAGAGATGAAGCTCAGGATGCTTTGCCTGAGATAAATGATGCTTCCAATGAAAAGGACTCGGATGATGACAATGATGATGAAGTTCATCATCAACCACCAGCACCTGTGGTTTCCCTAGTTCCATTGAGGAGAAGTTATAGAATAAGACATCCTTCTATCAGATATTTAATAAATGAGTATGTATTACTCACTGATGGGGGAGAACTTGAAAACTTTTAAGAAGCCATAGATGATGAACAGAAGCAGAAATGGATTGAAGCCATGCAAGATGAGATGAAGTCCTTGCATAAGAATAAAATTTTTGAGCTAATGAAGTTGCCTAAAGGCAAAAAAGCTTTGAAAAATAAATAGGTGTTCAGAATCAAACATGAAGAATACAATTCCCATCCGAGATTCAAAGCCAGATTGGTTGTTAAAACCATATTCAACCAAAGAAAAGGCATTGTTTGATGAGATATTTTCACTTGTTGTGAAAATGACATCCATTCGTACTGTGCTGGGGATAGCAGTAAGTCTTGATTTGGAGATCGAGCAAATGGATGTGAAAATTGCCTTCCTACATGGTGATTCAGAAGAGGAGATATACATGAAGCAACCAGAGGGTTTCGAAGATAAGGGAAAAGAGGACTATGTTTGTAGATTGAAGAAAAGCCTTTACGGCTTGAAACAAGCACTGAGGCAATGGTACAAGAAGTTTGAGTCAGTTATGGGGGAACATGGACAAGAAGACCACTTCAGACCATTGTGTTTTTGTGAAGAAATTCTCTGATGATGATTTCATTATACTTTTGCTCTATGTGGATGATATGCTGATTGTTGGCCGAAATGTTTATAGAATCAACAGCTTGAAAAAATAGCTAAGTAAATCTTTTGCCATGAAAGACTTAAGGCCAGCAAAACAAACTCTTGGCATGCAGATTATCAGAGACAGAGGTGCCAAGAAGACATGGTTGTCACAGGAAAAGTACATTGAGAAAGTAATTCAGAGATTTAATATGGACAAGGCTAAAGCGATTAGTTGTCCACTTTAGTCTAAGTTCTGAACAAAGCCCTTCTACAGACGAGGAGAAGGAAGAAATTCCTTATGCTTCAGCAGTTAGAAGTTTGATGTATGTTATGGTGAGTACACAGCTTGATATTGCTCATTCGGTTGGATTAGTGAGTCGGTTCCTTTTAAACCCTGGTAAGGAACATTGGGCTACAGTAAAATGAATTTTTAGATATCTTCGTGGTACTTCCAAAGTATTCATATGCTTTGGAGAGGACAAGCATGTGCTAGTTGGCTATACAGATGCAGATATGACTGACAATGTAGATTCAAGAAAGTCTACATTTGGTTACCTGATTACATTTGCATGGTGAGCTGTGTCATAACAATCAAAGTTACAGAAATGCATTACTCTTTCTACTACTGAAGCAGAGTTTATTGCAGCAACGGAAGCTTGTAAGGAGTTATTATGGATGAAAAAGTTCTTAAATAAACTTGGTATGCAGCAAGACAGATATCAGTTATTTTGTGATAGCCAGAGTGTTATTCACCTTGGAAAGAATTTCTCCTTCCATTCAAGATCAAAGCATATTGATGTAAGATATCACTGGATCAGGGATGTACTAGAGAAAAAGCTATTACAGCTTGAAAAGATCCATACATATGAGAATGGATCAGATATGTTGATAAAGATTCTACCAATGGAGTTGTTAGAGTATTGTCGATTGGCTATAGGAATGGTGGAGCCTTCCATGTGATCGGGAGGGGGAGATTTGATAGGTGTCCCTCTCACATTTGATATTACAAATAAAAATACAAAGGTCAGAAAGTTAGCTCAACCAACCAAAGAAAAATGCTTTTATTAGGTAAACAACTCTATTTTTGTTGAACCACGTTGCAGCTTGCATGCCTATATATATGGCCATGCATTGAAGGTTATATGTACACAACAAATTGTAAGAGGCATAAGCAATTTAAGAGCCAGAGAGAATTAGTTCTCTAAAAGAAAATTTTAAGAGAGTGTTTTATTACTTTTAGGAAATAATTCCTAAAAAGAAGAGTGATAAAATAGTGAGAAAAATACTTGGGGCATTTTTGGGAAACACTGTAAGTATTACTATTTTGGTTATATCTCAATTTAATTGTGTTATACCTCTAGAATTTATTGTCTAGAGAAGACTCTCTTATACCTACTATTCGTAATAGTAGAAGTATTTTATTCGGAGTTTGTCTTGTGGACGTAGCCCAAAATTAAGGGTGAAGCACGTTCAATTGCTAGTGTTATTTTTATTGATTGTTATTATTTTGCATTTTGGTACTCGTGAGCCAAACATCATGATGGGCCCCATCATCCAAACAACATTCGAAAGGCAGCTGCAAAATACAAAGAAAAGATAATATTAGAATCGACTTCCATTAAGTTACATAATTGATCACAATCATTTTGAACTTAGTCCTGTGGAAAATCATATGCAAGCCATGAATGATAGGATAGGACATTAAACTCAATTGAACATCCCAAAAATGAACTATACATGATTATGAAATCTCAAGATTCAAATTCGACCCTTTCTTTTGAAAGAACTCAAGTGTTATTTTTGTTGATTATTATTATTTCGCATTTTGGTACCTGTGTACCCAACAACATGGTGGGCCCCATCATCCAAACAACATTCAAAAGGCAGCTGCAAAATACAAAGAAAAGATAATATCATAATCGACTTCCATTAAGTTACATAATTGATCACAATTAGTTTGAACTTAGTCCTGTGGAAAATCATATTGCAAGCCATGAATGATAGGATAGGACATTAAACTCAATTGAACATCCCAAAAATGAACTATACATGATTATGAAATCTCAAGATTCAAATTCGACCCTTTCTTTTGAAAGAACTCAAACAAAAGAAACAGAAGTAGAAATCTGAAAAAAGAGGGAGCCAGAATGTAAGCAATGGACAACACCCATAACCTCATCGATGGCAAGATCAAACACGCTTCATGCCCCTTCTGATAGCCAATACAAAGGATGCCCATTTCCCCCCAAACATTAATTTCAGTGATTGAAGATGATACTTTAGGAATTCCCTGTTCCCTTGATTTTCCAAGGGTGAAGAGAACATGACATTAAAGCTGCCTTTGGAGATTCGAAATGTATGAAACAGCTGAACCGGATTGTAGGCATGTGGGGAGAGGCGTGGAAATGATAATGCAGGATTTTGCTGTTGCCTATACGCCACGCCAATTTTCTCGACAAGGTGTCAAGTTAGCAAGCCAAGAGTCATAAAATGCAAGATTAGAAGAAATAATGCATTTATAATATTTTTAATGGTACAGATGAAATTATAGCTTGGTAAACAAACACATTTTTTAGATTTGTTTTATATTTAGGAGTGCTTGAAGATTGAATGAACGGGAAATTAAATGAAAATTATAGCTAGCACGGGAATACAAAAGGAATCAAAACAAACAAGAAAAGAGCAGCGCACAAATGACACACTGGGCTGTGTAAAGCATACCAGGTAGATTCATCATAAGACATTATTTTATCATTCATTCCACATATAGAATATCAAATTTAATGGTTTCAAGTAGTCAAAACAAAAATATAAAGCACAGACATATTACTAGCACCAAAATCAATGCCAAGTTTATTATTATTATTATTAGGGTAATTTATGATTTAGTCCATGAAGTTTGTCTAAATTAATGATTTGATCCCTGCAGTTTGAGAAATGAGCTTTTTAGTCCTTGAAGTTTCATTCCATTATATTAATTGGTCCTTTCGTCCAAATTTCTTCAAAATTCTGTTAAAAACAATTAAAAAATAAAAAAATAATTATTAATACCTAAACTACCATCTCCCTCCACCTCACCCACCTCATTCAGATCCATTCTCCTCTATGTTTTTTGACTCTCCTCACTCAGACCTCAATCTCCTCTTTCTTAGTCATCGTCACCCATTACAAACCGGTCCCACCATCACCAAATCTCATAGCTCCTTCTCACCTATTGCTGGTCTCATCGTCGATCAAACGGAACCAGCGCAAATTGCTAGATGGCACATAGGCTTGGGCTTGTTGCTGGTTGAAGCTTATAGCGTTGGTGGCGTCTCGATTGACAATATTGCCACCAGCGACTGCAAGGCTAATCGGCGCAAATGTGTTCAAGTTTTCTTGAAGCAAAGCTTGGTATGTATGTCTCTCTCATACAAAAAGCAACAAAAATCAATCTACTTGAAAATTTCTTCAAAAATTTAATATTCTACAAACTAAGAAATGGGTAATTGCAGTTAAGAAAACTTCAATTCTCCAATACCGAAAAAGCAAAATTCTTGCAGATCCACAAAAAAATTTCGCAAATGAAATATGTGTTATTTTATTTAATTAATTATTTCTGCCTTTTAATTTTTTAAAATGGTTAAATTGTGATTTATGAGGATTTTGGTTGAAAATTTGTAGGAGCGAATTGGTATTGGATATTTATTTGTTGGAAATCTTGCATTATCATCTAAATCAATCTATGAGATGTAAATTTAATTTGTTAAATTTTTAATAAAGTCCCAAAATTAATTTGTTTACGTTAGAAATTCTAAGAAAGATGAATGCCTTTGGTGGATATGTATGCTTGAGGAAAGGAAGTGCGTGTTCAGAGTTGGAAGATTCCAAGCTTGAGGTTCCTGCCCGATGCAATATTCTGAGGAATTAGACAGATCAAAATGTAATTTTAATTTGTAAATTTAATTTATTTAATATGTAAATTTAGTTTTGATTAATTTATTGAATTTGATTTCAGTGCTCTTTGATTTGTGATTAATTTGTTGAATTTGATTTATTGATTGATTTTTTGTTTAATTTGTAAAGAGAGAGAAGATGCATTTGAGATTACTGTTAGGAGTTAAAAAAATATTTTTAGAATTTTTTTATTTAATTGATTGATTTTTATTATTTTTTATAAACTGTTTTTTCAAACCTGCTTCTGGGAAAAACATCAATTTAATTGCTTATGAGAAAAAGCAGTTTTAAAAATAATATAAAATTTTTTGTTGAAAAACGTTTTTGGGAAACTCAACCCCAAATGGGGCTAGAGAGGATGTGGTGATGAATGATTGAAGAAAGATGGTTGTAATATAAAATTTAATTGCAAATAAGGGGTATTTTAGACTTTTCATACAATTTTAACGAAAAATTTATCAGAATGACTATGTGGTGTAACGGAATGAAACTTCAGAGTCTAAAGAGCTCATCTCTCAAACTGCAGGGATCAAATTATTAATTTAGAAAAATCTTAGGGACTAAATCGTAAATTATCCAAATTATTATTATTATTTGGCTTTTTTTTTTTTTTTTTTTTTTTTTTTTTTACATTTCTCAGTTGAGGTGACTGTGAGGATCAAATCTTACGTTCAGAGGTGAAGAGTTGTGTGGCTGTGAGTAGACTGACATGCTAATTTCTTCTGAGAGAAACCCTTTGAGGCTTTCTGGAAAAATAATGGCAAAATAAAAACTTGTCAGCATGTGCCCTTCTTTCTCTATAGGTGTGTGTGTGTTTTTCTCTATCTCATGGTCATTCCTCTTCATATAACAGAAGAAATACATTAAGAAGGTATCATATCAACCAAAGTACCTATTTGTTCTAGTCGTGATTTGTCCGAGAAACTGGTACGAAAATGTCGAGCCCACAACAAATAGAAAACAATAATTAGTTGTAATCCCAAAGCATTCAACTTACCTTAAATTCAAAATCACAAGTGAATCAAATAGCAAATGGTAACAACTTTTAATTTCAGCTTTTTAACAAACAAAATCAGATGCTTCTATTTCAGTGTGATACAAATTGTTCAAAAAAAACAAGAAAGAAATCCCTCAAGTTTTTCACCCTTATTTTCATATTGCAGAGGCACATTTTCTTGCATTTTTAATAATTTTTTTTTTAATTGGTTAGAAACATAGAATTTATGTAACCTAAAAAGAAAAAAAAAGAAGAAGTAAATATCAAAGTATGTTAGAGTATCTCACATCTAATAAATATAAAAATGTTAAATTTTTAACATAGATTTGGAAGAACCAACCTTTAACTCAAATTTATATTAAAAATTTAACATGATATCAGAGCAGGATGATTTTGTTTACCCAAGTACCTAATTATCTTACCAGTTATTCCGGTTTACTCAAGTACCTAATATATTTTACCGGTTGTTCTGACTTACTCAAGTAACTAATTACCTTGCCAGTTATTCCGGTTTACTCAAGTAACTAATATACTTTGCCGGTTGTTCCGATTTACTCAAGTACTTAATATACCTTGCCGGTTGTTCCGGTTTACTCAAGTACCTAATATACTTTGTTGGTTATTTCGGTTTACTCAAGTACCAAAGTACTTAATTGTTTCATTTGAGGGGGGGAATGTAGTATTCCACATCTAATAAATATAAAAATGTTAAGTGGTTAATATAGAAATGGACTCTTCAACCTTAACAAGTTAACTTTTAAGGTTGGTTCTCCCAAATCTATATTAAAAATTTAACAAAGCATCTACTTTCATATTCTTTCAATTTTAAGCAAAAAAGAAGATAATAAAGTCCAGGAACAAAAATAAAAGCTAAAAAAAAAACCAAAGGTAGCAGACAAAAAATAATGATGGAGCAGAAAAGTAAAGAAGAATGGAAGACATGAGCAGATTAAGGTGGTGTTTGGTAAAATTTAAAATTAAGTGCTGAAAATTTAAGTACTGAATTTTAAATGCTGAATAAAATAAGAGATATAATTTTTAAATGGTAAAAATATTTAAAAATTTAATCACTTGTTACATTTAGTATAAATTTTAAGTTAAAAATTTTAACTTATCATTTTAAGTGGTTTTTGACTTAATTTAGACTTTTAAGTTGTAGTTATCAAACAAACTTAAAATGATTAAGTGCTGAAAATTTTAATTTTAAGTGCTGAATGGTGTTATTAAACACCACCTAAAACAAAGCCTTACCAACTTAAATCTTTCAAAAATATATTTTTATGCCTTAAAACAAAGCCTAATTCCTTAAGCAGTCAAGCAATATCATATGCTATCTCTTCCTTCTCTGTCTCATACATTATTAACTCCTGCATTTTCACCAAATATCATGTATAACACATTCATTTGCTATATATGTGAAACAAGTAACCATGAATGGAATAACATCATTCAGTGGTAAACTACAATATACTAACTAGAATATGGAAGGTATAAAGCACATGAAAGTTATAAAAAGCTAAAAGATTATGAAGCAGAGTATAATCCACATACATCATATCTGTCCGACTGAATATATTTCTCAAATGTATCACCAGCCCGCTCAAATACCTTAAGCAACAGCAACGCAGATGACAATAGTGTTAGGTAGGTGTGAGTCCCTCCAATGTGGAGGGCTCGCAAGTCTAATAACAACAAAATAGTTGTTGAAGAAGAAAGAAAGAGAGAGAGAGAGAGAGAGGGGGGGGGGGGGGGGGGGGGGGGAAGAGAGAATCAAATATATACAGTATAGAGAAATTTCCCAACAAGTGATATATAAAAAATTAAGTGAATAGTAATCATGCAAATTTTTTTTTGCATGTTATTGTTACAGTAACAAGAAATAATAGTAACGTACAGTAGCAGGGTACTGTTCATATAGTTACTATAACAACATACGGTTACTATAGTAATATAAAAAAAAATTGGCGTGCTATGAATAGTATCAGGTACTATTCACCGAGTTCTGCAGTAGAAATTTTGAAGAGGAGGAGCATGAAGAGACACATACTCAGAGGGAGACTGACAGAGAGTTGCAGTCATAATGAAGCCCTCTATGTTATAGTGAGGGGAGATTTGTTAGCTGGTGTGGGTCCCTCCAACATGGAAGACTCACAAGCCTAATAATAACAAAATAGTTGTAGAAGAAGAAAGAAAGAAAAAAAAAAGGGGGGGGGGGGGGGGGGGGGGTTATGTAGGCACCGTCGGTGCCTACATATTTGACAAAAGGATTGGGTTGGAAGCCTATGTAAAGGCTTCCTCCCATACTCATTTAATATATACACATAGATCACAAAAACTAAGAGATTTTTGTGTGAGTGAGAGAAAAGAAGTAGAGACTTATAAGTAAGCAAGCCAATGAGATAAGTTATGGCTTGTGAGTGTGTGTATCACATGAATTGTGATATAGTGTTGAATATTTTTATGAGAGAAAAATATTTCTAACTATTTAAGAGAGGGTTTTGATAATTTTTATCTGTCCAAAAATTATCCTACATTTCTTTAATTATTGTTCATTGTGAGAAATTGTGTACTGGGTTATTGGGTGTTGTGTGAGAGAGGATTTACAATTTTCTCCGCCCAAAAATTGTACTATGAAACTGTAAGAGTTATAGCGAATTATCCCTTGTGGATCGTGGATGTAAGTTTATTGAGAAACTGAACAACGTAAAATTCTAATTATTTTTGCTGTAAGTTATTTATTAATTTTTACTTCCGTTATGTGTGTGTGAAATATCTCATAAAATTTCCCAACAAATACCACCCTTTTGTCTTTGCACATTTGAACTGATTTATTGTACTAACTTTTTCTCATCACACTAACTTCCTCATGAATTACAATCTGGATCACACTCATTATGCATTTACGAATTTTCATGCTTTCATCTGAAGCAATAATATTTGTTTTCCATAATTAAGTTTGAGTCAAATATGTACAGTAGAGAGAAATTTCCCAACAAGTGGTATCAGAGTTTCTGGTTGTTATTTTGGGGTATAGAGAAATTTTATTGGGACTGCTGTCCGAGACAGAGAAAAATATAAGAAATTTTTTGGTGCAATCCGTTTCTAAAACGAGTGTAAAATAAAAAATTAAGTGAATAGTAACCATGCAAAATTTTTTTTGCATGTTATTATTACAGTAACAAGAAACAATAGTAACGTACAGTAGCAATGAACTCTAGCAGGGTACGGTACTGTTCATACAATTACTATAACAACATACGATTACTATAGTAGTATAGAAAAAAAATTGGCGTGCTGTGAATAGAGTCAGGTACTATTCACTGGATCCTGCAACAGAAATTTTGAAAAGGAGGAGCATGAAGAGACACATACTCAGGGGGAGACTGACAGGGAGTTGCAGTCATAATGAAGCCCTCCATGTTGTAATGAGGGGGAGGTTTGTTAGCTAGTGTGAGTCCTTCCAAAATGGAAGATCCACAAGCCTAATAACAACAAAAATAGTTGTTGAAGAAGAAAGAAAAAAAAAAGGGGGGAAGGAGAGAGTCAAATATGTAGGCACCGTCGATGCCTACATATTTGACAAAAGGATTGGGTTGGAAGCCTATGTAAAAGCTTCCTCCCATCCTCATTTAATATATACGCATAGATCACAAAAACTGAGAGAGTTTTGTGTGAGTGAGAGAAAAGAAGTAGAGGCTTATAAGTAAGCAAGCTAATGAGATAAATTATGACTTGTGAGTGTGTGTATCACATGAAGTGTAATATAGTGAGAAATATTTTTATGAGAGAAAAATATTTCTAACTATTTAAGAGAGGGTTTTGATAATTTTTGTCCATCCAAAAATTATCCTATATTTTTTTAATTCTTGTTCACTGTGAGAAATTGTGTACTGGGTTATTGGGTGTTGTGTGAGAGAGGGTTTACAATTTTCTCTGCCCAAAAATTATACTGTGTAACTATAAGAGTTATAGTGAATTATCCCTTGTGGATCGTGGATGTAAGTTTATTGAGAAATTGAACAACGTAAAATTCTTATTGTTTTTGCTGTGAGTTATTTATTAATTTCTACTTTTGTTGTGTGTGTGTGAAATATCCCATAAATTTTCCAACAAATACCACCCTTTTGTCTTTGCACATTCAAACTGATTTATTGTACTAACTTTTTCTCATCACACTAACTTCCTCATGAATTAAAATATGGATCACACTCATTATGTATTTACGAATTTTCATGCTTTCATATGAAGCAATAATATTATTTTTCCGTAATTCAGTTTGAGGGATCAACTTTTCTCAAGCAACCATCAGTAGAGCAGCTGCAAAATAATTTTTCCTTTTTTTGCAAAATAACAACCTAGAACTCCAATTTTTTCAGTGTTGCTTGCAAACAATCTAATATGCTACAATTCTTTTTTCTGCCATGCATGTCATAAAATTATTATTAGGAAGCCCCACAAGACTTTGTGTAATACCCCAAATTTTGATATATTATTGTTGGGTATTTATTTTTGTAAAGTAAATTAATTAGTTTATTTATTTAATTATATGATTATTTAAAAAGTTAAATTAATTTAAATTGATTTTTAGATTATTTTATATATATATATATATATATATATATATATATATATATATATATATATATATAGGATAAGAAGGAAGGAAAATAAAAAAATAAAAAAAAAGAGACAGAAACAGAGGAAAGAGAAACAAAACCAAGAGAGAGAGAGAAACAAAAATCAGCCAAGATCGTTGCCTTCCGATCGTCGGAAAGCTACACGCGCCTGACCGTTGGAAAGAGGGGGAGGAGACGCTTCCAACGCCACTAGTCCGGTCGCCGTCCGCCGCCTAGCGCCGCCGAAGCGATCACCGGCCAGCAGACTTCCGACCACCGTTTCGTCGATTTTCTAACCTTCATTTCTGACAATTCTCATACCGTTGGATTCGTTATCTCATAAGCTTCAATTCGGTATCTCATTTGCAAATTATGGTGAACGTTTGAATTTTTGCCTAATTACGGTGTAATTTCGGATCTGCCGACACGTCTTTTCGGCAATCCGTCAGTGAGAAAATTAAGTGGTGCATATTTTCGGTATCCACTCTTTGATATGAATTTATTGACACCAATTTCGCCACTATCCGACACCGTCGATATTTTCCGATGACTTTTCCGGCGACTCTCAGATGAGTGCGCCCAATAGTTCGGAATTTATCCCTGATGATTAATTTAGTATCAGAATGATTTATTTCAACGTGTCGGAATTGTTATGAATTTAGATAGTTAATTGTAATTTAAATTCCATTCCTGATAATTTGTTATATTTATTTTCTAGATCGTCCAGGACCGTCATCAGCAGCTCCAGGTCTTAGTCAGTGACCGACTTTGATTTTCGACACCGGTGTTGTGAGTGATTCTAATATACTTTCCTGCCTTCCATGCATCTACATTTTTTGAATGAATATATATTATATAATTATGCACTATAAGTTATTATTGAGCATTCTAGCACATGTATGTGAATGATTTATTAATTATGTGTTGCATAATTATTGTGAATGCTGGATGGTATTGGGATGACACAGGAGTCAATAGGAATATGATTATGATGGATGATGGATGAGCATTGACTGGTATATGACGGCTAGGAGCTTGCTCATCGCTCGCTGCTACCAGTCGGGTCGCTGCATGGCTTTGGCCAGGGACAGCTGGTACCCTATGTATTGAATTTTAAAAGTAATGTTAGTTGGACACAAAGAGCCAAGGTGGGAGTCGGCTC
>CATKHJ010134679.1:0-13719 GCA_949750685.1 Vernicia montana | reverse complement strand
ATATATATATATATATATATATATATATATATATATATATATATATATATATATATATATATATATATATTATCACAAAATAACCTTTAAAGTTTGATTATGTTCTTTTCTTTGCACCAATTTCCTATAGTTGTTTGAGACAGTAAAGCAGTAATAAAAAAGCAGCAAGAAATATAATAAGTGGAGAAAAAATGATGGAAGGAAAAGTCAGAATTCAGAAAAATAATTAAAGACTATAGCAGAAAAAATGAATAATAATAATAATAACACTGCAACACTTCCCCAAACCCATTTAAACAAGTGTATGGTACTTTTACTTAGAGATATATCTGACATATTTATAATATATGATATACTTATGTAAAGTCTTTCAAAAGCTTTAACCCTATGTCACTCTAAATTCATTCCCAACAGTACTTTTTAAAGAAAATTATTAATTGATTGTGAAAACAAGAAATAAATCCAAAGAGACGCAAAAACAGAAACAGAAACACAAATGCAACTTAATACTTAATAGATGGCGGAAATCAAACACAATGAACTCATGCATTTTTCGAAAAATTCAATTTCTTAAAACTTGGCATATAAATGAATTATATATATTTTTATTTTATAAGAAGTAGTGTATGAGCAAATTAGATGCTCTCTCTCTCTCTCTCTCTCTTATAAAAAGAGTATAAATAAACTGCAAAGTACAATCACTTCTGATCTTACACCACTTTTTTTTTTTTTTTTAAATTTTATTTTTTTAAGTACTACTAATACTACCACTACTACTAGTAAATATTACTATCACTGTTTGCATCAAAAGTAGATTCAAAGGTATCCTCCTTCAGATCTACCCAATTTTTGCTTCCATATCCATCAAAGCAAACATAAATTAAAATTTAAAAAAAAAAAGAAAAAAAGAAAAAAGAGATACTAACCCTAAATATGCTACTGAAAATACCATCATCATAAGTACTAATAACTCAGTACTAACAATAAAAAGTAAAGATAGCTAGCTATCATCAAGAAATATGTTTTTTTGGGGGGGGGTTTATTTTGATATTAAGCAGCACCTGGTGGTGGCGGCAGAGCTTGGATTTGCTGCGGTGGTGGGCGTTTACGCTTCTTTTTCTCATAGCTAATTCCTCTTGCTTTTGATTGTAAATCTCTAACTTCACGAAGATAAAGCCTAACTGCACGAGCTCCAAATGGGTTTGCTTCTGGTTTTCCTCCATTTTCTTCAAAGGCTGCTCGGAGACGTCCGATAAGGGCATCGAGACTACCCCAAGCTTGTCGGAGAGGACATGGACAAGGAGCTGGTGGATTTGGGTGTCCGTAAAATGGACAAATTGGAGTATGCACTTTGGTTTTACCAAATTGGTCAAGATAGCGAAGAAATTCAAGAACATGAGCTCCACTGCATCTTGAAAGAGAAAGTGGTGGCCTATGATTCTTTAAATATTGACCAAAAGTATTCCAGTCTCGCCGTTTTTGATTCTCATAGCGACTTGGAGTTGTTGAGGATGATGATGATGGTGAGGATGATGATGTCGCTCCCATTGAGATAGCGGTAGTGGTTGTTGTTGTGTTGGTGGCAACAGCTATGGTAGTAGTATTCATGTTGTTGTTGAAGATGGTGTTTTCAGGGTTGGAACTATCCATTTCTGGGATTGAATCCATGGAAAGTACAGATTTTGATTTTCTTTTTCTTGGGTATTTCCTTTCTTGGATTGTTTTCTTGATTATTTCTGCAAAATGTTTTTTTTTTTTTTTTTTTTTTAATTAGGGTTTCTTGTTCTCTCTCCAAAAAACTGAAACTGATAGTAGGCGACAGTGTAACAGAAAACCTAAGAAAGGATACTTATAAAGAAATAAATAAAGAAAGAGAGGAGAGAACTAAGAAGTACTGAATCTTTGTGGTTTCTTGAAAAGTACTGTTGATGAAAACAATACACAGAAAGATTCAAACAAAGAGAGAGCAAGATTGATAGCTGACTAAAAGGGCAATAAAGAAATTAGAGATGGAGATATATAGTTTGTGATGATAAGATTATTGATTTATATTTATTAGAGAATTTTTTTTTTCCATTTTTGAGAAAAGAGAGAAAGACAGAAAGAGAGAAAGGAGAAATAGAACAACAAAGAAAAATAAAAGGAAAGAGAGATTGTGATGATGTTATTAAGGGGAGATGAGATTGATGGGAGAGGAAATGAGAGGACTTCTCTATTTCTTCCTCTCCTTTGCTATGTTTTGGGAATTTGATTCTTTGTTTGAGCAAATATTAGAGAGGGGTTTTAATATAAAAAAAAAAAAACAAAAACAAAAACAAAGAATTAAAGTTGTGCCACTCTAGTGGGATTTTTGTTAACTTTCTTTCTTTTCTTCTTCTTCTTTTTATTTAATTATTTATTTTTTTATTTTTTTCCTGAAATGCTTAGTGATTGGTTTTTTTCCTTAAAAAGGTGGAGCAACTCAGCTCTTACTAATTAATGGATTATTATTCTTATTATTCTTATTATTGTTGTTGATCTGTTTTTATTTATATTATTTACTTATTCTTGATTATTGTTGAGAGAGAGAGAGAGAGAGAGAGAGAGAGAGAGTGTAGTGTGTTAACTTTTTTTTTTTTTTTGGTCAAATGTGTAGTGTGTTAACTAGGGCTTGTGGGAAAATGGCAAAGGGTTGGGCAAATAGGTATGGAGACAGGAAAGTTTTGACAGTCTTTGAATGACAGTTCATTTCTTTTTAGTTACAAGAATACCCTTGTGAACAAATTTCCATTTTTTTTAAAATTTATTTTATTATTATTATTATTATTTTTTTTTTTTTTTGTCTAAAATAAAACTTTAGTTTCTGACATTTTGATTTTGGCCCCATCTCATCTTTAAAAGACTTGAATTATTGGCCCATACAAAGTGCGTTTAAAAAAAAAAAAAAAAATAGTCCTTCTTTTCTATTGGTATTGACTATTGAGGGGTAACAGCAACACTAATTTTGGATAAATTACAATTCTCCTTTAGCTTCCTAATACCTGTATAGATATATTTTTAGTTCACTCTTTCCTCTTTTAAGGTTTTATTAATTATATGATCATTCAGTTTTATATTCATTCAAAAAGATAATAGTTTATGCATGAATAGAAAGTCATAAATATAACATTTACAATGAATATAGAAATCTTGAATTTAGTTAAATTTAGCTTCAATAGCTATTAATAATTTCTATTTTTCACAATAAATAAAAACATGACACTTTCATCATAGAATATATCTCTTCCACTTGTCTTATTTTGCACTTTGCAGTGATAATATAAAAAATTATAAATTAACTAGATCAGCTAGTCTTTGCCTTTCCATGAACCAAAAGAAAATGAAACTCTCACTCGTAATTAAAAAGAAAGAGCCAAGTCTTCTTTTTATAAAGAAAATGAATTTCACAAAAGAAAAAAAAAAACTCAGAATTAAAATTTTACCATAAATCGTACATTGAAAAAGAAAAGACAATTTTAATGAAATAACAAGAAAAATAAATGAGAAAAGGAATTCTTGTCAGAAATCAAGATAAAATGTAACCCTAAATTAAATGAGGTAGAGATAGAGAGACGTAATTAAAATAAATTAAAATAGAAAGAAAAGAAATTAAAATATAATTAATACAGTAGCTAATAATAATGTAGTAGATTGATATGACAGGATTTGTTTATTATTTTCCTATCAAAACATATTTCAATATTTATTAGATAATTATCTATAGATGTATATGTTTCTTCCGGCATAGACCAAATACTGTTAAAAATAATGCAATTGTTGTTTAATAATAACCCAAAAACAAAGACTAAAATTAAAGAGCACTACTTATTGTTCAATGAATTATTCATTGGAAATTATAAGTGAAAATATATTTATATATATATATGTGTAAAATGATTCACTTAATGAGCTTGCAAGCTGGATTTTGTGACTTGTTATATATATCTAGTCACACCTGCAATTATTACATATTGTTCCAAATACAAAAAATTCAATGATAACGACTGCTAGCTATACACAATAATAATACAAATTCCTAAAATCTGCTTATCAAAAAATAAAAATAAAAATAAATTTAACCTCATTTTTTTAAAAAATAAATTGTTAAAAAGATTTTCAGAAGATGTATCAGAACATTCCAATTAAGCTAGCACATCCATAGCGCCCAGCAAAAAAAAATGATATAAACACTTATTTACTTCTTTTGGAAAGTTTTTGAAATATTTAAACACTTTTCTTTTAATTTTAGGTTATATTCATAACCTCATATGTAAATTTGAAAATAATTTCTGATATCTCTTAATAATACATATATAAATGAATATTTTAGCACCGGATTAATATCCCTTTTTTTTCTTTGAATATTCTAATTTCAGTGTGGAAATAATATTCTTTTGACTATAATTGGAAGAAAATTTTTTGATTGATGGATCCAAGGAATTCTTGATGCCATATCAAACAATCTGTGAGAGTGTTACCAAATCAAATCAAATCAAATATATATATTCAAATTTTCAAATTTTCGTTACAAAATTATTGTAATTTTATTGCAATTAGGTTAGTTTGACCTTATTTATTCTTACCTGAAATTCATTTGGATATGCATAAATTACCATAATGTAAAAAAAAAGAAGAAGTAATGTATGGACTCAAAACCAAATTAAAGAACCTTAATCTCATTCTTCTTCTATGTAAAAAAAAAAACCTCAAAATTGAATGTTATTGTAGATTTCCAATAAGTTTAACTAATTAATTGAAACAAATTAAGTTATAGTTAGAACAAATTGTTACAAATTAAAATTTTATGACTATAACAAAAATTGGTGGAATTCAGTAATTGTTAATGTAATTTAACCAATTAAATTCATGCTATAAATAGGATTAATAAACAACCGATAACTTAATTGATTTTTGAACGGAATTTACTTATAGCATATATATTGTTGCAAAAACTGTTACTTAATGAACTAATATATTTCAATAATTGATTAATTAGTGTCTGTCTTATAATATACAAAATTTGAAATTTAATTTCTGACCATTCCTATCAAGTTATATATGATTCAGGCAAATCCCAAATCTGATAGGTCTGTAGTTGTATGGACGTATTAGGAAATGTCTAATGCTATAGAAAGAAATATTTGCCTAATAAAAGCATATATATATAGACATTCTGGTTCCAAATATAGATACAGTACTCATTCATGGAATTGGGAGCACCAAACAATCAGCATAGTCTGTACTTATGGTAAATGTATATATATATATATATATATATATATAAATTGTACTTTATCGAACTGAATATCGAATTGTTTTAGTATTATATTGTAAGAAATTTGAAATATAGAACGAGAACAATACTAAAAATTTTAATTTGATACGATACTAGTTCTTAACTCATATCCGAATCGAGAACTGAACCATATTGAATCGACTCGAAAGTACCGATATTGAACTAAATTTTAACATAATATCAATATATATATATATATATATATATATATATAATTAGGTCCAATGGCTCATTATATAATAATAATAAGATCTTATTTCAAAATTGTTGAAATTTCTCAACTTGTTAATAATTTATAAATTTACTTTCTTTCAAACCTTTTGAATTATTTTATTGTATTTTTTAGCTTTAAAATTGGAGAAAAAAAAATTAGTTGGCTTTAACAAAAAGAACTGAAGAACTGAACCGATCCAAATGTCTCGAAAGTACTGAAATCTCGAACCAAATTGAACCAAATTTCCGATTCGGTAAAATCCAGTTCTCCAATAATTTCGGTTCGATTCCGATTCTCCAATTTTTTAGAACCATAAATTTCGATTCGATTCGGAACTTTTTCCAATATCAAACCGAATTGGATCATACCCAACCCTTATATCATGCTTTTTTGTCGGTCCAAACATTAGCAAGCCAATAAAAAGTTTTTTTTTTTTTTTCAATTTTTTGAGATGGAATGATTGATAAAGTATAGTTTAATACATAAAAATATTAATTATAAACACATTATTTAAGTAGTATATGTGCACATAATACTGTAATTAGTAACTCGATGAAAATTGAAAAATACACGTTATTTAGTGGTAAATATAAGAGACAAGTTGACTATTTTTGTCTTTAAATGAGTACAATAACAAGTAAATCAATGTCTAATTGATCACTCTCAATTAAGGCTGAGCACGGATATTAAAAGTTCTGAATTGAATTGAATAATCGGACTGAAAATATTCAGAATCGAACCGAATCGTTGACTTTTTGACTTTTCCAAAACTAAATTGAACCGAGTGAAATGTTTTGATACGGTTCTGGATATTAAGATATATTCAGACCGAGAACCGAACTGTACCGAATTGAATTGGACCGAAATAACCGAAATTTTTTAGTTTTTTATTTATAATATATAAGTAGTGATAATTGAATAATATAAAAATAACACAAAAATTATAAGATTATATATGATATTATATCAATTATTAAATTATATTAAGATTATATCAAAAGAAAATTTAGATGAATTATAGATCTATAATTATAAATGTATATACCTCAATTCAATTTAATATAACTATAGATATTTATATAATTTACTTAAATATTAACTTCATTAAATTTGTATTAATAAAAAATTAGTAATATAATATGGATTAAGTTTTAATAATACTAAGATATAATCATATATTACAATTAAACATTTTAAATTCACTACATATATGTTTTAAAAAAAATTTAATATATGATATGTTTAATTAATGAGTAATAATAAGAAAGTATAATGTTTTAGTATGTAAGTGTAGTAATATTATCATTTTAATTGTAATTATATTTATGTGATACTAATAAAGTTTTAGATTAAATTTTTGTTAGTATTTAATACTGTAATCTTTAAAAGTATTATTTTATTAATTAACATTTATGGAATACATTATCAATAAGAAATTATTTGTAATAAACTAATAGTTTGTATAAAAAGTTAGAAAGTGGTTATAACTTATAATAAATTATTTATTAGTTTTAAGTAGTATATAAGTTAAGATTAGAATTATTTGAATTAAGTAAAATATTAATATAATTATATTAATATATTTTTATAGTAATTATATTTTTCTAGTTTAAAATCATTGATAAATTATAAGTTTTGACTGTTTTTGTTCATATAAATTATCAAATTGCATATTTTTATTTTTATTTTTTTTTCAAGATATCCGAATCTCCGTATTATATTGAATTGGATTGGACCGGAATCGAAATATCTGATCCCCGAATTGTATTATACCGAAATTTTCTGAACAATACAATACGGAGAATTTTTTTATTTTGGTTCTGGTTCAAGTTCTCCACAAATTAAAATTCTCGAAATTCAATCCAATCCCAAAGATTTTCAAGTTTTTGAATTGGACCGAACCGTGCTCAGCCCTACTCTCAATACCCTAAAAAATCTTAAACTTCAACTAAAAATTATCATGAAAGGAGATACAAAAACTTCGATAAAAAGATTAAAAATAATAAAAATCCTAATATATATATATATATAAAGTTACGTTACACACCATTCAATAACCATATCATATGGAATTGATAAAGTATAATGTAATCTACGAAAATTGATTTGAATTTTGATAGTTTATTTTATTTCTAGTAAAAAAAAAAACCTATTATCTATGTTTAAATTATCATCAGCAAACATTCTTCCTTCTCTGAATTAAATAAGAAATATGATGTCAAATTAATAAAAAATAATAAATAAAATATGAAACATATATATAAGAGGAATGTGTTTTTTTATGGTTACTTTGTTTTTAATAAAGTAAACTTACTTTGTTTTATTGATCATTACGAAAAAAAATGGTTCTTTTATGAAAAATCACAATATTCTTTTTTTTTTTTGTAAATTAAACTATTTTTTCATAATTCTTCTTGATTGAGAAAAAAAAATTTAATTTTACGAAAAATATAACTTATTTTGTATAAAACAATAACTTTACGAAAATGTTCATAAATTAACAAAAAAAAAAGAAAAATAATTTAGTAATTACGAAAAAAATAGCTATATTACGAAAAATTACAATTCTCTTATATTTTTTCGTAAGTAAAATTAATTTTTTGTAATTTTTCTTAATTGCGAAAAAATTTAATTTTATGAAAATTTGACTTATTTTGTACAAAACAATAACTTTAAAAATAAATCCCTAAATTAACAAAAAATAAAAATAATTTCATTCATTTCGTAAAGTTAATTAATGAAATTATTCTGTTAATTTCATAAAGTTAATTAATAAAATTATTTCGTTAATTTCGTAAAGTTAATTATCAAAATTATTTTTCTACTTCATTTCGTTAATTTCATAAAGTTAATTTCGTAAAGTTAATTAATAAAATTATTTTTTTATTAATTTATGAATTTTTTCGTAAAGTTATTATTTTGTACAAAATAAGTCATATTTTTATAAAATTAAATTTTTTTTCAAAATTAAGAAAAAATAATTTAATTTTCAAAAAATATAAAAAATAAATTATGATTTTTTGTAAAAAAAATCATTATTTTGTAAAATAAAATAAAATATGTTTACTTTGTTAAAAATAAAATAACCGTAAAAAACATCATAAGAAGAAATATACTTACTATAACTCACTGTTCATGTTCCCTGCTGACTAACTTTAAAAAATAGACTTATTGCATAAACAGAATTGGATGCTCTTATTCATTAAGAAGCATCCTTGATAAAGGGAGCTAAACAATAAAAAATGTAGAAATAAATTTAAGCAATAAGTCTTTAGTTTAATGATATTATAATAGTTTTAAGGTCGTGAAATCTTAAATTTGAATTCAATTAAAGTCAAATTTATATGTATATAAAAAATATATATATCAATGAATTTTGATTGAATAATTTTGTAATCATCCTGAAAATTATACTATTGTGAGTTTAAATCCCCTAATTGAAACCTAATTAAGCCAAAAAAAAAAAAATTCGTTATAATTTATAATTATGGTGTAAATGGATGGCTTGTTTCTCATTAGATTAAAAAGAAAAAAATGTGGATTAGTTATATATACGTAAAGTTGAGATATCATATATTTGAACAATTTAAAAATTAAATAGTATATATGTATAATATCCTTAGGAAAAACATTTTATTTCCACCGAGTTAAAAAAAAATCAATCCTTATTTACTAACCACACATTGTCTAAACTAAATTCAATTCTCTCTCGATATGTTCCTCCTCGATTCAGTACCAAAGTATTTCCTGTCCTATTATACAAGGTGCTTTTGGGATTGTCGTTATGGATTAAAAAAGCGCTTTTAGAATTTTTTATATGTAATTGATTGATTTTTATTATTTTTTATAAATTACTTTTTCAAATCTGTTTCTGAAAAGAATATCAATTTATCTGCTTATGAGAAAAAACAGTTTTAAAAATAATATAAATTTTTTTTTTATTGAAAAACGCTTTTATAAAACTCAACCCTAAACATAGTCATAGTGTTCCTCTTTATTTAGTGATAAATAAAACATTCTATTCCTCTTTATTTATTGATAAATAAAATATATATATAAAAGTCAATACATCTCAATGCAACACTTACATGAGAGATTTATAAACAAAATAATTAATTTGAAAATTTTATGTGTAAAATATTTAATTTAAAGGAAACATGTTTCACCAGAAATAGGAAAATATATAAATGTATTACATAAATAAATAAAAAATAAAGAAGTAATAAATATAAGTTGAGAAGTAAGGTTGGAATTTGTTATAATGGGGCCAAAACCTAATTTAGGAAAAGCATCAAAATTAATTAGTGTCAGAGAGAGTGTCTAGTAATTAAGAACAGCTTAAACAGGAACTCAGGTAGTTGAGAACTTGAGATCCCTATTTATCACTATTAATGGAAACCTTAAGTGAACTCTCATAATAGTATAAATAACCTGCCATGCTTTTAAATCAATTATTGTGTATTTGTCTTTCTAATTGTCTCCATATCATATCATATCATACTGTAAAATGAGTATGAAATCTAAAACTTAATTCTGTGTGTATATATATATATTAGTGTTTAATTTGTTGGATTAGCAAGTAATTAATTCATTTTAAGTTTTAAATGTTTGTTTGTGTTGTTTGATTAATTTAGTGATTATAAGTTTAGAACAATATTTTCAATTTTAATTAATAAATCGATTTACTTTAGGAAAATAGTATTTAAAAAATAATTCTCAAACACATTAATAGAATATAAAAACGTATTTTTAAACTCATTCAACAATTAAATTAAATTTTAATAAATATATAAATTAACCTGAAAATATTATGATAGTTATAAAAAAAAAATCTAGTGATCAAGTATCTTTCTTGATGGCTTAAAGAAAAATATAACAATCTATATATATATATATCTTAAATTAAAAAATTATTAAGGCGAAAATTCACTACCTATAATGTTTTAGATTTAGATTTTAAGAATAGTTTTAAAATTATATTTTAGTAAAGCCATGTCATTAAGGTTATATTAAGTCATGTCATTATGTTTTTGTAGATCTTAATTATATTAATCTATATCATTATATTTTTGTAGCTAGGTTCTAATTAAAAGTTATGTATATTAATATATATATAATTTTTTTTATCATTCTTTTAATTAGTTGGTCCATATATAATAAACTTTGTTCATATATAATTTTAATTTATTAATATTCAAAGTTATCAAAAGATAATATTTGAATTTAATTAAATAATAACAATAATTTATGGATGTTAAAATATTTTTAAAAATATAATCAAAACTACATGGCTCACCACTAACATATAATAAAAGTTGAGTTGGAGAGTTATTTAGAAAATCCACAACTTTGTATATATATATTTATATATCTTTCTAAAGTACCTGTGTAATACCATATCCTAATCAATCAAGGTCATTCAATTTTTAAGTAATTAATATGATTCATTGATTAGTTTATTTATAACCTAAATAACTAAAAGTAAAAATATATTTAGTCCGTATTAAAAATATTATCCACTTTCTTTTCTCACACATTTTAAGAAAATATCATTTATTATTTATTAACTCATAAATTTTATTATATTTTTTCACTTATATTATTATTTATACTCATTTATTATTTTTTTTATTAATTTTGAAAATAGATAAATACTACACTTTTCAATTAATAAGTATAAAATAGATAAATACCTATATTTATTTTTAGAGTGGACAAATATTTTAAGTCATCCTAAAAAAAAATAATGAATAACATTTTTAGTAAGAATGAAGTATTTTCTTAAACCAAAATAGAATGAGTTGTCATCCATTAATATTTACATTAATTATTACAATTATTATACTCTCAACTTTTTTTTTTTTTTTTTTATCACTCAGTTTCACTATAATAATCTTGTTTACACTGAAATGCATATTACTTTCGTTAAAATGCAATATATTCTTTATTTAAAATAGAGCTGTAATCAATCGAGTCGAGTTTTAACTTGTTTAGATTTGACTCGATTTTTTTTTTTATTTCGAGCTCGAACTCGAGCTTAAAAATTATGTTCAAACTCAATTCATTTAAGCTCGAATTCAGCTTGTTAATAAATTATAATTGAATTAAACTCAAACTCGACTCGTTTTAAAACTCGTTTATAACTTATTAAAATATTCAATTTTCTAAATATTTATTTCTAATAAAATAACTATAACAAAAATACTTAAAATTAACATAAAAACAAAAGCATTCAATTAGTGGAAAAAAAAAATCAAATCATAAAAATTGAGCATTACATATATTACAAAAATATTAATTAATAAAAAAGATATTTTTAAAGATTATAATATTATATTATATAATAAGAAAATAATATATTATATTAATCATGAGTATATATATTTTAATCAAATTGAATTACCAAAAAGTTTATAAGAGTATTAAAATATATTTTTTAGACTGTCAAAATTATTAAGTTAATAATAATAATAATAATAATTAAATTATTCACAAGCCTATTAATCGAGCTATTAGCGAGCCTGTTCACGAGCTTACAATCCAGCTGTTCACGAGTCTAATCGAGCCGATTTTAATTTTGTTCAAGGTCAACTCGTTTATTTATCGAGTTTTAAAGTAAAGTTTAAACTTGGCTCTTTTATAAAAATAATCAAATGCAAACGAATTTTTATCGAGCCAAACATCAAGTCGCTCGCGAATGACTCAGCTCATTTACACTCCTAATTTAAAACATGATAAAATCAACATGATTCATATTCATTAGAGTTGTTTAGCAGCTAATATGCATTTTTTTTCTCTTTCTTTTTAACGAACAAAAAAAAAAAAAGGGATTAATGGAATGTATTGGTAATTTTATAAAATAAAAAATAGTTAATAAATATATAATTTTATATAAGAAAAAAGATAAATATAAAATTTTTAATTTTACATATTAAGAAAAAAACAATAAACTAACTAAAAAGTGGAGAAGCTCCCAAAAATGTATCAACTCCAGGATATTTGCAAGACTTACAATACACAATGCCTTGCACGATTAGTCGGATATAAAGCTCCTTTCAAAATGGTAGGTTGGTGGCTGAATCAATGGTTTAATTAGTGGGTTTCCAAATGATACATGAATTGAAGAGCAACTTAGAGTATGACTCTGTGCATATATATATATATATATATATTGTCAAAATTAGCTCAACTACCCACCTAATTATTGTCAAAATTAGCTCACAAGTAGGTGGCCAAAATGAAGAAAATAGAGAGTTTGAAAGATAAAAATATTTGAGTGTGTTTTTCCTATTTTGAAAGAGAGAAATTAATTTGTTTTCTCCTTATAAAATAGAGAGAGGTTGTATTGTTGTAACTCCTATTATTTTCTCATAGTGAAATTCTTTTATCCTTGTCCGTGGTTTTTACCCTAATTTGTTTGGGGGTTTTCCACGTAAAATCTGTGTGTTTAAATCATCTTTATTATTTTCTCAAATTATTAGCTGCAGTCTTGCTCTAATCCGGTGTCAATTTCCGCAACATTAGCAAGGATGGAGGTTGCTACCAGGGAGGGCTGCTCTAAGGGGTCAAGTAGTAATTTCCTTGTGTATTCAGGCCTCAGTGCCTTTGTTGATTTTTTGGGCTTCAAGCCCAGTGCTAAAAACCCAATTTGGGGGTATATTTGTTTGGACCTTGGTTGTTTTCCTTTAAGTAGTTTGATATATTGTTGTATTATTTGGACTTCATGCCTTTAATTTAATGACAACAACTTCTTCTTTGGGCCAAAAAAAAAAACTTTAAATAGTCATAACTTTTTATCCGAGTGGAGTTCGAAAAGTTAAAAACTAAGTTTTACATTTCTACAACTACAATGTCAATTATCCAAACTAGCATGTCAAATAAAATTTATGTGAATGACCTCAATTACTGAATTTTTGAGCCTAAGAATCACCATTTCTAAATGGAAGGACTATCAAATAGACTGACAAAAAACTAATTAATTACTGAATTTCATACTCAAATTTTTATTTCTTTCTCCATTATAAGTATTTCTTTTTTTTTTTTTTTTTTCTTTTTAACTGAAAGACAAAACCACTAATTAAATATTAGTTCATTCTATCTTCATGATGCCAAGCAAAAACAAAAACATTACTTGCATATGGAATACCAACCACAGATTGTCCCATTTGGTTTTTGCCTCATCATGGTTACC
>CATKHJ010134665.1:0-12702 GCA_949750685.1 Vernicia montana | reverse complement strand
ATGTTTGTGTGTGTGTGTATTTTATGGTTACTTTATTTTTAATAAAATAAATTTATTTTGTTTTATTAACCATTACGAAAAAAAAAAGGGTTTTTCATGAAAAATCACAATTTTCTTATATTTTTTTCGTAAATTAAATTATTTTTTCGTAATTCTTCTTAATTGCGAAAAAAGTTTTAATTTTACGAAAATATAACTTATTTTGTGTAAAACAATAACTTTACGAAAAAATTCATAAATTAACAAAAATAATAATAATAATAATAATTTTGTAATTATGAAAAAAATAACTATTTTAAGAAAAATCACAATTCTCTTATATTTTTTCTTAAATAAAACTAATTTTTCGTAATTTTTCTTAATTGCGAAAAAATTTAATTTTATAAAAATATGACTTATTTTGTGCAAAACAATAACTTTAAAAATAAATTTTTAAATTAACGAAAAAAAAATAATTTCATTAAGTTTATTTCATTTCGTTAATTTCATTAATTTTATAAAGTTAATTTCATTCATTTCGTTAAATTAATTAATGAAATTATTCTGTTAATTTTAAAAAGTTAATTAATGAAATTATTTTGTAAAGTTAATTATTAAAATTATTTTTCTACTTCATTTCGTTAATTTTATAAAGTTAATTAATAAAATTATTTTTTTATTAATTTAGAAATTTTTTCGTAAAGTTATTATTTTGAACAAAATAAGTTATATTTTCATAAAATTAAAATTTTTTTCACAACTAAAAAGAATTACGAAAAAATAATTTAATTTACGAAAAATATAAAAAAATTATGATTTTTTTTTAAAAGAACTATTTTTTTATAAAATAAAATAAATTGTGGAAAAGTTATATTAGTGAATGTCAGTTATGGTAAAATCTTGCAGGAAGATGGATTTTAGCTAAAAACCTCACATAAAACTCGATGCATTTCATATTTCATATTACCAAATCCAAATGCAATGGTAAAAGTCCATATCAAATTTCAATTTTGGTCCTAAATGTTAAAAATGTAGACATTTTGGTCCCAACTGTTATCAGTGTTTGTCTACATTCTAAAGGAAACCAAGAAAAGCATTTGCCTCCTTGATTTTATGTTCCATTACATGTATTGGAAAAAAAAAATCATGCTAACAAGTGAGAATAAATAGTGTTACAGTCCAGCGATCACAGGCCAAGGTTTCTAAGGAAATTGCCTGTTCTGGCCCCACTTCCTCTACCGATCTTTAAGTTCCTGCTCAAATTGAAGCAATTTTTCACGGACAGGCTGCAGGAACAGTTTCAGATCCCGGTTGATCTGCAGCTTATCTTGCTGCAGAAGATCCTTCTCATCACTAAGCTGCACTTCCATCTGCAATATCAAGGGCAAAAATATTAGCTCAAAGTCCACATCCTGAAAGTTGCAAGTCTATTTTACTTAGATTTAGATGGCAGAATTTTACACATGCCAACAGGTTGGACTCCATTATTTTCCAATAATTTAAAGTGCTAAAGTGATTGTACCAAGTATTCCTAACATTTGCTTAGAGTGGAGTCATGAACTAAATTATGTGTTTATTTGGTGCTAAGGTTGAAATTGCTTTTCCAAAAACAACTCTTTTTAGAAAAAGCAAATTTCCTGTTTAACTATTTTATGACCAAACATGTCATATCTACCTTCAGAGAAATAATCATAAAAATAAAAATAAAAGGATAATTGTCTTCAGTCATATATCCAAAATAGTGCTTTCTTTTTTCAACAATAGCTACAACAATGCCAAACAGATACTCTATCTAGTGCAGACTAACTCTAGATGCATATTTAAGAAAAGATTGAACCAATTATTAAGATTAAAATTGAATCAACTATTCAACTTAACTACATCTAGTGTGCAGACACACTACCATTGGCCTAGTAATTTGATGGCACACATGAACACTTCTACAATTTCATAATGTCAAAAATGTTAAGAGATGTTATAAAATTGAAAAAAAAAAATAAATTAAGTAATACTGATCAGTTTTATATGATATGAGGTATGTTTAGTTAGCAAAGTGGATTTAGTGCTTGTTAAATGTGTTCTACCATGGCAGAGAGTTAAGTGACTATTAGGCTCAAAGCGCCAAGACAGTTTAGGGTATTATTTTAGTTCGGGTTTTGGAGGTTTAAGTTCCAGCCCAAACTTGCCCTAGCCCCTCTAGTCCCTTGAAGGCTTAAACAATATTTTCTTTAGGGAAAAAAAATTAATTTGAAAGTAATTATATTTTTAAGAAGAATAGGAAAAAAAAAAATCAGTTAAGAGCACGAGTTTTGAATTTAAAAAATCCTACCAGCTAAATATTGGTCCTATAGCTCTAGTTGATTTATATGCCAACTATTTAACAGTTTGGGTGGAAATCCGAGTGGCTAAAATTGCAACAAGAAAAAAAAAGTTTACATACTTAATTTATCAAATTAAAAGAATTAGACAAGTCCCAAGGGGACACCCCAAAGCTAAAAACTTAGGATTTCCAATCAAGAGGAGAGTTCCAATCCGAGACAGGATGGAGAAGTTTATGGGAAAGGCAGAACTACCCCTATTGTATAGTTCATCATTTAAATTCCGATGTACAAAAGAAAAAAAAAATATTGGACAAAATCGTAAAAGGCATGATAAGTTCAAGTTTTTTCAGTCATTGAGCCTTTTCATTTAGCAAGCTTAAACAAGCCTATTTTCATATGTGTAAATAAACAAATAAAAGAATCAATCATTACTATAGACGACCTAGTACATTCATTAATTTAGAAACCTTATGGGAGCACTCAGGGGCAAGAAAGAGTAGATCAAGACTTTAAACCATGGCAATTCTACCCTAAAACCACTTTTTTCCTATCACTATTAATATAGTCCATAAGGTTTCTCAAAAGAATTTGCTTTAGATTTCAAGTTGCATAGGGTGGAAGACAATTATCACCAGAAAATTATAATTTCTTTTCACCAAACTATTATTTTCAGTGTTGGCAGTATCAATAAGTACTTAATTTCTTGTTAAACTATGAATTTAAGACGTTTTGCTAAAAAAAGATTCAAAACAGCAATATCCACAACCATTATGTTTTCTATAATGTCCTAATACTAAAACATGGAGAATACAGCCACACTTTTCATGGTTTAGACTTTAAAAAAGAAGAGTTATTGAATGTTGTGCAATCATAATATGAATGTTAGGCTAAATGGTAATTCTACATAATTATGATTAAATTAATTATAACCTATGGTAATAAATACACAGAAATTTAGAGGTGGAATGAAGATCTTTTATAAAACTAGTATAACTCTAATGAAGATCTTCAAAAGAATATTATGATGATGATATATGAAGATCTTAAAGGGAAAAGTTCTGAAAAAGACCTCATAGTTAGTGCTTTGAAACTTGAGAGGGAGGAACTTTTCATGTTATATTAGTACATTGGAATTTCATTCATTTATGTTGACTTTTATAACATTGTGACAAGTATCATGAAATTAAGTTTAAATAACATTCATAGAAGATGAAATAACACATTACCTGAAATCAAATACTTTAGGGTTAATGAACAAAAAAATCCAAACTTTAGATCAAATTTGCAATTATGACTTTCCTTTTAATTTTGTCAATTACACACACAACCCTTATATTAGAGTCAGTTGCAGCCAAATTTGAAAGAACATGAGCCAAAACAGTCAAATGACTGATACAGCACATATTTTATTTATGAAATTCCACCGAGTATATTTTAAGAGGGAGGAAAAGGTAAACAGAGAAGTTGCAGTTAAAAAATCCAATATTATCCTATAATTTTATCCTTTGGTGTTAACTAGGGTTGGCAATTTTGACTTGCCCAGACAGGTACCCACCATACCCTTTTCTACCAGCCCCCTCTATAAATGGAGTGAGGGTCGAAAATGCCATTACCTGCCCCAAACTTGTATACCCATTTATATATTTTATATAATATGACTATTACATTAATACCCATTAATATGTATAATATTTTAGAATTTACTTTTAAATGTTTATTTATATTATTATTACCATTTTTAGGTAAAATACACATAACATCTTATTTTATACATATATTATACATTTTCTAAAAACTATAATATTTTATATGAATATAAATGTATTTTTACTCTTAAAAGATAACCAGGTAAAACCCATTTTGACCCGCCCCTGCCCAGATATAAGATGGGTCAGTTATGGGTATGCCAAAGCCCAACCCATACTCTACCCGTTGTCATCCCTGCCACCCTTAAATTTATAACATTAGATGATAATATGGATATATTTTGCCATAAAATATATGCCATCAACGTAAAAGTTTTAGCCTGTCTTCCAGGCTTTTATAATAAAAAGTAACAAGATATACTTTTTACTATTTCATAAGGGGAGAAAAGACAAATCTCACTTCTATAATGTATAAACAATGATGTTGATTCCAAAATATGAAATTCACTTCATTTTAAACCATTCAACACATAATTAGCCATAAAACCAGATATGTGGTCCATTTTCTCTTCGCTTGATTTAACATACTTTCGGAAAGGTCAGGTACTGCTAAATGCTTCCCAACCATTTCATTCAAGCCATCATTAGTCTACCTCACCTATAACCCAAATGTACTAAATCTTTCAGACAGATACACTTACTGGTCTACATTTTAATGAACTTCCCTTTAATTCGTTTTAAACTATTTATGAAAATATAAAAACATTTTTGTCTTCTTTAGAGGAAGAATCAAGTGATTTCAAGTAGTTAATGGAGAAAAACGCCATAGGGGTGAATGTTATATGGAAAACCACAAAGGCAAATTGTAAACATGCATGCACCTATAATATTTTGTAGAATCTTCTCCATGGTCATTCTAAATTTGAGCAAGGAGTCCTAAAATTATGTTCTATAATTCATTTTTTTTTTTTTCACCTCTAAGCATTTGAATGGAAATAGAGCACGCACCTGTAAATCATCTAGCTCGCCAAAGGAGAACTCTGGGATATCTAAATGGGCCTTGACCATCTTTTTCTCCTCTTTGACAATCCACTCGCCTATTCCAATTGACATCCCGATTTAATTTAATTAGTGCAAATTAAATAGAATAATAATAAAAGGGAAGCCATGTTAGAACTGCAACAAGTTACCTTTGATTTTCAATGTCAATTCATAAGTATAACCAACTCGTTTCTTATTTCTGACAGTCACCAAGAATGCCTGCTCAATCACAAAATATTGATCAATAATCAACCAGTTAAGAAGAAAAAGCCTTTCGCAAATTCAATCTTTGACCTCTGTTAACAATTGATAATCAGTTAATGAAGAAACCAATTAATAGCATCTCTCAAAATGAAAGAAAACCAATTTAAATATAATAGCACAAAGTAATGACAAACAACCAAATGTTTTCACAATTTATTCTGCTCTCCTGTCCTATGGCAAAAAGTTTTCTATGCACCAGATATGCTAGGACATTCGCACACCCGAACATAGAATAATCAAGGCAATAACAAACATAAGATAACCAGATACACAGAGAATTTAGATTCATGCATCTATAAAAACAGCATCCAATATCTAAACCTCTAAGCAACTGGAAAAGAGAATATCAAATGATAGTTATTAGTTACAGGAACTCACATCACCGTAACACTTGGACACTTCTGCTATTTCTGCTTTGCCACCAGAGAATTCCAAGGAGCCAACTGAGACCAGAAGCTCCTGCAATAAAATTAAAAAACAAAAAGATAGTAAGAGAAAAAGAGCATAAAATAGCAACAATAAGGACACACATACCCTCAATACAATGTCGCGAATAATTCTGAAAAGCAAAAGGGAAAATGGCTTACTGGTTTGTGGAGGTACAGACCTTTATCCTATCAGTTGCCCATTTATTAAGACTTTTCTCCTCCCAAGTACCAGCCTGCAATGCATACAATTAACAAAATCTATAACAACAATCCTAACATAGAAATAGGAGCAAAAAGGCTAAAAAAGAAAGGGGAAGATCTAAAATACCCGATTCCAGACAGAACCCAGCGTTGGTGGCTGAGATTGTGAGGTAACAATATCATTAGGAGAAAGTTTCTTAGGAAGAGGAAGAGGCGCCGCATCTGTTGTCACTTCCCTCACCCAATACGTGTACGATGCTCCCTGCGGCTGAGGCGGCGGCGGCTGCTGGTTCTCCTCCTCCATTCCTTTCCTTTCCTTTCCCTTCCCTTCCCTTCCTAGAGGCTGAGTATTAGCTACCAAAAGATCAAACACAAAATACCCAGATGGAAAAACAAATCTTTTGTGGTTGAAAAGCAATGGATGGATGAAGAGATCCAATCCTTCCTTTCTTTTCTTTCTTCTTTTCTCGGCTCCGGATGTTTCTTGTCTGCCAAACACGCTTTTATTGACTCCCTTTTTATTTTTATTTTTTAGAAAAAAAAAATTTAAACAATAACAAATATGCTGAGACAAAAGACTCAAAACTCATTATTTTATTTGATTAACCTAGTCTTTTATGTAAAGGATAATGAGTTTTGAATATATAAAATTATTTCAATAATATTATATATTCAAAATCCATTATCCTTTACATAAAAGACTAGGTTAATCAAATAAAATAATGAGTTTTGAGTCTCTTTGTCTCTGCATATTTGTTATTGTTTAAATTTTTTATATTATAATCACTCTAAATTATATATTTAAGTATATTTAAGTAATATTCATATGTAATAATTTATTTATAACACTCATCTTTATACATTACTTACTCCATAAATATGATTCATTAAAAACTTTGCTAGGAAAACCCAGTGAAAAAAATATAGTTAAGGAAAAGCGTATAATTTATGTACTATTCTATCATTGCACAGACTGCCTTATTAAAATATTTGATCAAAAAAACTATGTGTGGGACAAAAACTTTAATGAGGAAAGAAAGTACAATCTTATATTAATTTTCTCCCCTGATGAAGACAACACTTTAAGACGGCTCATATCAATCGATAAAACAAGTCGTTCAAATATGTCAGTAGGTAAGGGCTTAATAAATAAGTCTGTTAGTTTATCACTAATTAAGCTAATTTATTGGATATTTATTTTATTACTCTTTTGGAGCTTATGCGTGTAAAAGAATTTGGGTGAAATATGTTTAGTTCGGTCATCCTTGATATATTCATTTTTAATTTGTACAATGCAAACTGCGTTATCCTCAAACAACATAAAAGGAGCATCTTTTATTAAGGATACTTGATAAGTTTCACATATGTAACATGTCATGGATTTTAACCAAGCACATTCTCGACTTGCCTCATGTAGAGCCAAAATCTCTGAGTGATTGGAGGAAGTAGAAACATAATTTGCTTTACAGACCTCCATGAAATTGCAATACCACCATAAGTAAACACATAATCAGTCTAATACCTATCATTATGGGGATCAGACAAATAATCAGCATTCGCATATCTCACCAGTGTCTTATCTGAATTATATGGAAAAAATAACTCTAAATCAATAGCATCTCGAAGATAACACAATAAGTGTTTTACACCTCTCTAATATCTCTTGATAGGTGCAGAGTTATACCTAGTTAGGAGATTTACTGCAAACACAACACAAGGCCTGGTGTAATTTGCAAGATACATGAGTGCTCCTATAGCACTCAAATATGATACTTCAAGACCAAGTAGCTTCGTTATCTTCTTTAGGTCTAAAAGGGTCTGTCTTCACAACCAGTGAGTGGATCACCATTGGTGTGCTTAAGGAAAATGATTTATTCATACAAAATTGTTTAAGTATCTTTTCCACATAAGTAGATTGGTATATTAGGACTCCTTGAGATAAATAATCGATCTGCAGATCGATACAAAATTTTGTTTTCCCTAAATCTTTCATCTTGAACTTATTCTTCAAATAAGTATATGCTTCTTTGAGTTCGTTAGGAGTCCAAGTGATATTTAGATCATCAACATATACTGCGATAATAACATAACAATTTTATAATCTTTTTATGAATACACGTAGATATAGTTTATCATTCACATATTCTTCTTTCAATAAGGATTCACTCAAATGATTATACCACATATGTCCAGATTGCTTTAATCCATACAAGAATCTCTGCAATTTGATTGAATACATGTCTCATGTTTGATGTATATTCATCTATGTTATCTTTAGTCCTTTTGGGACTCTTATATAAATATCATTTTCTAAGTTTCCATATAGGTAATCTGTTACGACATCCATAAGGCACATATCAAGCCTTTCTTTAACTGTCATACTAATCAAGTAACGGAACGTGATCATATCCATAACAGAAGAATAAGTTTCCACATAGTCAATACCAAGTCTCTGCGAAAAACCCTAGGCAACTAACCTCGCTTTATATCTTATCACCTCATTATTTTCATTACGCTTTCAGACAAATACCCATTTATACCCAACTGGTTTCACATTTTGGAGAGTTAGCATAATGGGTTCGAATACCTTACATTTAGAGAGTGAGTACAGCTCGGCCTGAATGACCTCTTTCCATGATAGTCAATCATGTCTATGCTAACATTCAGTTATATTAATAGGTTTTGGATCCAAATTTTCTCTTGAAATAACAAGAGCTACTATTGAGGCAAATTCATCGTCAACAATAAATGAATTTCTATCTAATATTTCTCCTATATTCACAAAATTTAATTGAGATCTCATAATTTTCATTCATCTCATTAACTCCAGGAGGTATATCTAGAGGATTTAATAGTTCAGTTGTCTCAGTTTGTGTCTCATCATTGGCTATAACTCTTTGACTGAGATCTTTCTCTTCAAGAGACTTTTCTTCAGGAGATTTTCTTAGTGACGTTGCTTTTCTTTTCCGCAGAGTTTTATCTTTAGCTCCAATTGCCAACTACGCTTCTAGCGTGTGTCAAGCTCGATTGATTTTTTATTTTAAATAGGGACCAAAACCTTTGTTGGGGTATTAGCAGCTGGAATATGAGACTTTGTCACTCTTTTGGCATCTGTAAATACATCTAGAAGTTGAGTTGCAATCAATTACAACTATATTATTTTCTGAACTTCTAGTTCATTTTGACTTGTACGTGAATCAAAACTGTCTAAACAGTCTTCCTTATAGGAAATTTCTCAACATTCTTTAGTAATAATTTATGCTTTTCCTCCTCTCTAATGTCAGGAAATGTGTCTCATCAAAATAAATTCTAAGTCTCCTCTGTGGACCCATTCTCACACGTGGAGATGGTGTTATTGGTATATACACGACACAATCAAAAACTAACAAATGAGAAATATTAGACTTACTGTCACGACCCAACTATAAGTCGTGACTGTCCTAGGGCTCAGGGAGACGTAAGGTCATCTAGACCCGTAGAACCCCATAACCTTACTATATCTATCATGCATTAACCTTTCCCAAAACCATAACCTGATATGCTTTGGATTATCATAACATATACCTTACATAAACCTTGAGTATACCATACATATGCTATAATATGAATAAGGTATATTATTCATATACCAAACGTATACCATAAATATACCATTAATTGCATATTAGTTCTTATTAATACTAAATGTAGTAAACATATTAATTATTACAATCACATATATAATTATGAAAATTTCAACTATTAATACTACTAGATATCATAATGACCAATGGAGCTCTAGACCGGTTTCTCTAAGATACAAATTCATTATGGTGAGTCAAAAAGAGTTTTATTTTAAACCAAAATAGCAGAGTAACCCCCAAGCAGAAGGATGAAACTTAAGTTTTACCTTGCAGAATCCACTACAACACCTGAAAATAATAAACCACTAAAGGGGGTGAGACAAGCTCAGTGAATACATAACTCAACATGATTTACCGATTAGGGTATATGATTCAATGAAAGAATAATGGTCTTATCATATTTAACATTTTGGTATTTGAAATTATCAAAATGGGATTCATTCATATTACTGGCAATTGAAGGTTGAGGTAATTCCGCCAATTATAAACTTCAACAGAAATCAGATATTCGGAAGCAGTATGCTTCCCACTGTAAATAAATAGAGTGGCGGCTAATGCCTTGCTCACTCACACTGATTTCAGGAGCGCGAGACTGATTAGGTCTCACAGCTAGGATCACCCTTCCTAGCTAAGGTGAATACATTATCCTTACCCGACGGGTCTTCTAACCATGTGCACATGACTGATGTAGATCCCACATCAGATTGAGATTTCTACTTTACTTTAAGTATCAATAATAAAGGTGCAATAGCATATAGGTTTCATGTGAAACAATGTTGCTCATTAAGGAGTAAGCATTTCAATTGAATAATATCATATCAATGCAAGATAGACCAAAGGTCTTAAAAGATACTATTAGCATTTCGATTCAAGTTAGACTATCAATAGTAGAGAATTTCAATCAAGGTATCAATTTGGGTATAATGAATGAATGAATGAATGACAATACCATTTAAAATACCTATAACATATCGAGTATTATATATTCACCTTAGAATTTCCTTAGCTCCTAAATTAGCACAAACAAAAGTGATGATCGTCCAGTTGCTCTTATACTTTATCCTTAGGTTCTACAAAGAACCAATTCATTCAAATTACTTTTTAGATCATCACAATCATTTAAGTAGTTAATTCACTTTATTTCTAATTCTAGTATCACTAGGTCTAAACTTAGGATATTAATCACTTAGTACTAGTCCAAGTTATCACGAACAACACATACAAACATATATTGCAATATTTTGACACTTGAATACCTTATCACTAAAAATGGCCGATTAGGCCTTGGATAAAATCCAACTTTCTTTTCATTTTTCTTTAGTACCAATATCATACAAATTAAATTTATTACAAAACATATTGTATTCTTGCATATTATCAATACAATAAGGTTCACACTTAGTAGGGTTGAACCATACTTAGCAAAAATCTAATTTTATTTATCAAATTTTTTAATTCAATCATAGTTCATTTTATTGGCGAATTTCATAACTTCAATTTATCAATCAATTTAAGAAAATTAAATTAACTTTATATTTTCCCAAATGGTCAAACCACTATTAAAAAAAAAATCAAAATTTTATATTAATTTCTCAAATTGAATCAATACACCTCTAATTAACATACTAATGAGTTCAATTAAACAATTAATTTTTGTTATTGAGATTTCTAATTAAAAATCCCCAATCTTTATCTAACTTCAAAGGGAAATTTAAGATTTTCTTAATCAATTTCAAATTAACTTTGGTATTATGAAATTAATATATAATTAATCATAAATTAATATTCAAGATATAAAACAAACAATTGATTTTCAAAAATTTATAGGATAGCTGAATTTTAATAAGGGAAAAATAACATTTTTCATTCAATTCTTCTTTTTGATTTCATATATATCTAATTAGTATGCCAAATAACTTAATTAAACTATCAATTTTATTGATTGAACATTTGTTAGAAAATTCTTAATTTCTACTTAGAACATGAAAGATGAAATATGTATAATTTGATTACCAAATTCAAATTAATTGTTGATTCTTGCAATTAACACTTAATTATATCCAAATAGTGAATTAAAACACAAAACCATCAAGGATTTAGAATTCTTCCAAGAGTATCCGAATTCTTCAAAGAAGGAAAAGAAAAAAAAAATCAAACATTCAAGATCATAATTCATCAAAACTTGATTAAGATGAAGAAAAAACTTTAGTTTTTAATTTGATACCTTTGAAACTCCTTCCTTGGTTGTAAAAAGTGGTTTGGCCAAAATTTTTGAGATAAGGGAAGGGAGAAAATTTTGTTCTTTGTTTGTGTTTTGAGAGAATGAAAAGATGATGGTGATTATAGAATTTACTATTTCCTAGTTGATGGTCAAATGTGATTAATGAGTGTAGATAGTTGTATTTTCATAGTTTCTAAGTGAAATCCTTAGAAATTTCTAATAACAATTTAATCACTACAAACTTTGATGATTGTCTAGGTTCAATGAACCTACAAATTGGTGGATTAAAATATTTAACACATGACATAATTTTAAAACTATATCTCCCTCCATTTTTTCAAGTCTTAGCCGGCCATACCAAACACAATGGGCTAAGCCCATTGCTTGATTACATACATATATAATACACATGACAATCATAATTAAGCACATATTAATAAAATTTATATGAAATAAATCACAAAAATTTCACTAATCGAGTTTATATGCAATCTCAGTCAATCTTAATTTCTTTAGTAAATTTGTATTTAGTCTTTCCTTTCCTAGGTAAATTTGATTATTAGAGTCTAGGGTATTACACTTGTCACGACCCGACTCATAGGCACGTGACCGGCACTAGGGAACGGAAAAGTTTAAAGCTTCCAGAACCCGTAGTCAGCTTGACATATCATACTATCAAGGAACATATCATATTATCAAAGAATATATCATATAATCATATCTCAGGGCTAGGGGCCCACCTGCTAACAGAACCTGTATCAACACATAACATATCAATCATTCATATCTCATCAGGTTCCTGTTCAGCAGACTCTCTCATGAGTCAGCAAATCAACTTATCTCATAATGCTGACATCACACATAATTATACAATAATTTAAATACAAACAAAATCTACTGTAATCGCGGATATTCTAGAATTATTACACACATCATAAATGTACAAAATCCACTGCCGGAGGAGAAGGCAGGGAAACT
>CATKHJ010134664.1:0-48259 GCA_949750685.1 Vernicia montana | reverse complement strand
ACTATAAGATATTATTGAGCATTCTGGTGCATGAATGTGAATGAATTACTAATTTTGTGTTGCATAATTATTGTGGATGCTGGATGGTATTGGGATGACACAGGAGTCACTAGGAATGAGAATATGATATGAGGGATGAGCTTTGACTGGTGTGTGACAGCTCAGGAGCTTGCTCATCGCTCGCTGCTGCCAGTCGGGTCGCTGCATGGCTACGGCCAGGGACAGCTGGTACCCTAGGTATTGGATATTATGAGTACTTTTCAGTTGGACTCAGAGAGCCAAGGTGGGGGATCAGCTCCCCGTATTGATGATAGTGTGATCCTGTGGACTGATTCCCATCCTTGTATGAGATTATGTGATTATCTGTTTATGTGACACGCGCATGAGCATTATTGATAGAATGACATTAGGACACCAGATTGGTATATTGGTTGGTATCACTTACTGAGCTGAGGCGCTCATTCCTGTCTCACTACTTTTTTTTCAGGTTGCAGGATGAGCTGTTATTGTTGAGTTTCCCTGCCTTCTCCTCCGGCAGTGGATTTTGTACATATATGATGTGTGTAATAATTCTAGAATATCCGCAATTACAGCAAACTTTGTTTGTATTTTAATTATTGTATAATTATGTGTGATGTCAGCATTATGAGATAAGATAATTTGCTGACTCATGAGATAGTCTGCTGAACAGGAACCTGATGAGTTATGATGATTGTTATATTATGTATTGCCACAGGTTCTGTTAGCAGGTAGGCCCACAGTCCTGAGATATGAATATATGATATAATATTCGATAATATGATATGTTCATTGATAGTAAGATATGTCAGGCTGACTACGGGTTCTGGAAGCCTTAAGCTTACCCGTTCCCTAGTGCCGGTCACGTGCCTATGAGTTGGGTCGTGACACATACAATATAGTTTACATTACATATAAAAATAAATTATAAGTTTTTATATATATATATATATATATATATATATATATATATATATATATATATATATATATATATATATATATATATAATTGGGTTGAATTTAATAAAGTTATAACATTATCCGAACCGAGTCAGATATAAATTAAAAATTTATTCCGTCTCATTTAATCAGTGTTGTTAAAATCGGATCGGACCAATCGGTCGAACTGATTAAATCAGGAATCGATCACTGATTTGATTTTTAAATTATAAAAAATTAAAAAGCCATTGAACAGAAAAAAATTAGATCGAACAAAAAAAATCGGTGAATCAGTCGAACTGAAATTTGCAAAATAACGTTATTTTAAACTTAAATTTTTAAAAAAAAAAATGATAGGAATTAAATCAAATTAATCAAAACGATTAGACTATAAACCGAGAGAAAAATCAATTCAGTTTCCGATTTGGTTTTAACAACATTGCATTTAACAGGACTGATATTACTCACCTCATCATTAGGGTCTGGTTGTGTAAAATTGCCATCCCAGAGTTATTTCGTTTTTGTTTTTAAACACGTCTTTTTACTATTGGCTATATCAGCAGCCAGCCACCACCACGCCGCGAGCCATTCCTCCTCTTCCTCACTCAAAATGACGAAATTCAGAAAGCTAGGTCGACCCACAGGTCATCGTATGTCCATGCTCAGGTTCTTTATTTTTTAACTTCTTCCTCGCTATCTCTTGATTTCTACTTCTTTTTCAATCAATGAGATATATGGTTATTGGTTATTGTAGGACCATGGTCTCTCAGTTGGTGAAGCACGAGCGAATTGAAACCACTGTTGCTAAGGTACTTATTATTAGTTTTCTTTCTTTTTTACATTTTAAGGGTTTTTCTAGGGTTTATGACAACTAATTTTAATTTTGATTTGCCTTTTTGTAGCTTTAATATGATTGTTCTAATTGGGTTTGTTCTTTTTCAAATTTTATATGAAATATTTACTTGAAAGATTGATATAATCGGGATAATGAGCTAATTAAACTCTGGCTTTCGATTCTTTTTTTATTAAAATAGGGAAGAAAAAAAAACCTGGTTTAGATTGCATTATTAGGTAATGGTGATATTGACCATGGGACAGCAGATGGAATGGCCACGAGGAAAATTTTACTGTGATAAATGCATTCACTTTGTTTTCCAGGCAAAAGAGATTCGACGACTTGCTGATAATATGGTCCAATTTGGGAAAGAGGTTTGTATGCATTAACAAATTTGTTATATGACTATTGCATGATACTCTTATTTTTTTTTAATGCTGTGTAGATGATGATATATATTTAACAATATGAATTGATTATATTAGGCAAATGAAATTCGTTGGAGTATTTGTTGAGCAAGTATTTGGCCGTTGATGGGTTTTCAGTTTTCAGCCATGATGGTTTTTGGGAGTTTTCGGAGAGATGCAAGGAGGGAGGGAGGGGAAGACAGAGAAGAGAGAGAGAAAATAGAATAAAAGAAATTTAATTTGCACCTAAGGCCAATGATGACAGGAATGTGTCTCAATAGCTAGAATATTTAAAGCCAGTCATTAAAAGCATATAGTTTTTTCAACAAGTAATAAGAATATGAATAATTGGTGGTTAAAAGTTATGATTTTAGCACTTCTAAAGATGGGGTTTCCATACTCGTTAAATTTTTATTGTTAAAACTTAATTTTCTTATAGTGTTGTCTGCATCAGCTATAGAAGTCCTACATGTGTTGGCTTAACTGGAAATATGTGGAATAGGAGTGCTCTTGATTTGAAAACCATTATACAGTGCTAAAAAAAGTTGGCTTTCTCTATAATTTGTTACTTGTTTGATTGTTGAATTGTAATATTTTACGTTTATGTTTTGTTCACTAATTGTGTAAGTTATGCTCCTATGATGCTCTTATTAAATTTACTTACAAAGAAATAAAACATATCATTTTGAAAGTTTATGGAGTTGTCCATCATCATTACTTCATTCTATTTGGCAAAAAATTACAGGGCTCCCTTTGTGCTGCAAGGCGTGCAGCTGCTTTTGTGAGAGGGGATGATGTCCTTCACAAGCTATTTACAGAATTGGCTTATCGTTACAAGTAAATCTCTCTACCTGACTTCATTAGTTGTTTTCTCACCCATGTAATATTTAAGTTTAGGCTTAAATTATGTCTTACAGGGATAGAGCAGGTGGTTACACGAGACTTCTTCGGACCCGTATAAGAGTTGGTGATGCTGCACCAATGGCCTACATCGAGTAAGATTTTTGTTTACTATAAATTGCATAGTTGTTAAAGGCATACCTTTTAATAACTAGTTAAATTGTTTGTTTGACTGAGAGACTCATTTCTCATACTGCCAGACATTGCACAGCTGTTCATTTGGATGAGATTTGATGTCAGTGTTCCTTTATTTCTCAATTGTGGTGATAATTACTGAGCATGCAGTGGTTAATGCATTGGAGCATGGCACTCAAATAATACAGTTGTAACACCGATTTTATATTTCCACTTGGGCTTCTTGTGCTGGGAAAATAATGATATTGAAGGAATAAACTGATTCTGAAATGTACACCCTCCATGTGAAATAAGACATTGTTATTGGAATTAAAAGAAAATTGCTCTCTAAATATTTTTACAAGTGTTTTCAAGCAACTGCTCATATATATGCTATATATGTATGTATACATCATACATGCATACACATGCCACAGTGGTCAGTTGGAAGCATTCTTCATATGCATGTTCTATAAGATATAATTGAGGTGTGATTTAAAATTTGTATTGGCATGGATGTTGATTTTTTTTTTAACTGTCATTCCTCCTTTTCTATCTATTTACACATTTTAACAGGTTTATCGACAGAGAGAATGAGCTTAGACAGTCAAAACCACCAGTTCCTCAACCACAACAAAGAGATCCTTTGGATCCCTGGACAAGATCCCGGCTGAGCAAACAATTTGCACCTCCTAAAGAAGAAAAGAGTTCTGAGCCTGAGATGTGATATAAAGTCATTCAGTTCCTTTCTCTTCGGATCATGGTTGTATTGATTTATTAGCTTGCAACCTATCATGACTTCTCATGTTGAGCAGTAAGTTTTGCTAACGTACTGGTGCTCAAATTATACCAGCATAGCAACCTCATGAATAATTAGGCATTCCTGCTTTTTTGTGAGAAACATGTACATGACAATGATGTTATATCATGGATCAAAATATGCCTTGTTATTTTTCTTGTTGTTTAAGGGAATACTTGCACAAATTGAGGGGTCAAGGGTGCTCTTTTCCTAAGGTGTGAATACTTTCATTATGCATAACTGTTCACATCAAAATGCTGGGAATTCTTAATTAATTCAACCTAATGTCATTCGTGATCACCTAAACTTATTTTTTAATTTTAGTGCTAATTAAGTTATCACTATTTTGATGTTGTGGCTACTAATAACATGGCAACTTTGGGGTCAAAATTTAGAAGGAATTCTTTTCATAGTAGTAGATTCTTGCAATATAATTTATGTGATTAAAATGCTGATTTTGAAAGGGCCTCATTTTTATAACTTTCTATTGCATTTTATTTCTCAAGCAGCTAAATTATTTTATGAATGGATATAAATATCTTCTAAAAATTTAAAAATTTTATAGTTTTAGAGTCATTTCGGTATCATTTTCTGTTTTTTATTATTTTTTTTTTCAAAAACAAAAACAAAATTTTGAAAATCAGAATTTATTATTTTTGGTTTTCTGTTTGTTGTTTTTAAAATGTTTCTAAATAAATATGAAATAAATAAATAATAATAATTTTTTTAAAAATGTTTTATAATACTTATTTTTATGAAATTTCAAAAAAAAAAAAAAAAAAAAAACAGAAAGCCGCAGTGATACCAAACACTTTCTTAGCTTAGAGAAATTATTAAGTATGCTGGGTGCATTCACAAATATATAGAATCCATCTGAATTTATGGAAAGTGGATTCGATATTGATATTTATGTTAATGAAGTTGCATTGTACAATAATTTTCCTTTAGCTTATAGTTGTAACTATGTGTAACATTAATAATCTAGAAGAGAATGAGGCCTGATGGGAAGAACAAGAGATGTCTTGAGTTGGAGGGAGATTTTTATCATGGAAGAAACTATTATTATAGCGTAGAGGTGGCAAATCTTGAACTGATTCAAATTCATCTGCTTAAGTTCAGTATGTAAGGACTGAATTAACATATTTCGGAATTTGGCAAAAAAAAAAAAAAAATAATAACATATTTCGAATGACTCAAACTTGAATAGTTCAAACTCAGTGATTTGAACTCGTGGGTTAATCCTTCCAACCTGATGACTTAACTGGACGACCCGACTCGAATATATTTTAAATAAAATTTAAGGTTTTTTTTTTTAAAATGAATTATAGATATATTTTAAATATAAAAATATGAAATTTAATTAAATTTTATTTTTTAAGTTTCATTATTTTAAATATAAAAAATCATTTATAAATAAATTATATTTATAATTTATTTATTAATAAATTTTGCATATCTAATTCATTTTTTTGATATGGAAAGCTAATTATTAATTACATTGATTGGTGTCCTAAAAAACATGAATTAGCTAATTATTAATTACATTGATTGGTTAGCGGTAGAATGCTGTACCACTCAATTAAATATTTGGTAAATCAAATCTCATTTATACTTGTCTAAAATTTTCATGCTTTTGAAATTTTGGTATAACGCTAGTACTGGTTTACACTTTACTGTTCAAATTTTAAGCTTTTAGAGCAAAAGCTGACTAAGAACATATAAGAGTCTTGCCATTTCACTTTATTTATAAAAAAAAAAAAAAAAAAAATTAAAATCTACAAAAAAAAAAAAAAAAAGATTTTCTATTTCATAAATTATGCAATGCCCCCTATTTTTTCATTTTTCATTGCATTTTATAATTGAGAAAATACACAAAAGTATTATGTGATTTTTTTTTTTTTTATATTTTGAAATTTGTGAAATTTTTTTTTAATAAAATAGGATATGAGATTTTTTAGTAATATGAAGTCAAGTGCTAACGATATTAATTAGTATTAACGTGACATTTACGTAGTATAAGTGTTACTATTATCACAAAAGTGTCATATTAATAGATATTAATAATGTTAGATATGTAAATTCCAAATTATTAACAATACAAAACACATATTTATTTTTATAAAAATAAAAATTACATACTTCAAAGTATAAAAAAATAAAATCATAAATTACCTTCTTATAGTTCTCCTATATAATTTTAACGTTAAAATTGCTAAGTCATTGGACCAAAGAGGTCCCACAGTTGCATAAAAGCTATAAAAAATTGGACAAATTGTTTCTTTTTAAATCTAAAATTAGTCTTATCCTAAAAGGAAAATCTAAAGTTGGGTATTTTCCTCAAGATTCAAATGGTACAAGCTTTGGTTGATTGATCCAAGTTTTAAAGTGTTACTCCACCGCAAGCGGCCATGGTAGCTATAAGGTGAAGACACAGGACTTTTCTGAAAGAAAGATTAAAGCCAAGGAACTCTTTTATTATTTTATAAAAGACCTATGGATCTTTTGTCCTTTCAGCCCATGTTTGTAAACTCCTTCAATGGTAGTGTAAGCCCGGACTCTTTAGTCCATAAGGCATTATCTTTTTTTTTTTTTTTTTTTTTTTTTTAAGATCAATCTTGAATGTACTATATTTATATTGTTTCTGCCCTTGAGCCTCTATTAATACCAAAGCAAGTTGTTTTCTTTGAAATTTTTTTTTTTTTTTGGGTATTTTATATTATTTAGTACATATAAAACTATAAAATAAAAAAAATTATTTATGCATAAAATATATAAATTTTCTTACTAGTGATTTTATGATCAAATAGTAACTTTAACCATTAAATTATCAAATATTTAATTACTTATAATTAATAATTAACCATTGACGGAATTACTAAATCAAAAAAACTCTTAATAAATTAGATTTTATGACTAATATTCTCCATATATACATGTATCATGATCCTAAAAACAAACTATTGATACTAAAATATAGTATTTGTGAAGGAAGATGGATATAATTATCTGCAAATAAAAACTGGAAGGAGAAGTATTTAATTAAGAAAAAGAAGATATTTATTTAATTACTTTACAAATCTATATATATATAATAAAAATTAGATTTAATAATTATTCAATAATACATATTTTAAAATTTAACTTATATTAAATTATCAAAAAATTTTCAATTTTATGTTTTTGTAATTACTAATATATACAGTTTTTTTAATTGGTTGGTTATATAATAAATTTAGTCTATATATATATATATATTTATTTATTTATATTAATATTTAAAATTATAAATACAATATTTAAATTTAATGAAATAATAATTATAATTTATGCATATTAAAAAGAGTTGAAACAAAGGACATAATGCAGGCGCACAGTCAGCAAAGAACACGCGTCCATGATAACGTGAGCCAGGGAGTGTAAGAGTGGTCCCACCTGTCTATAGTCACATCAACGTCCCTTTTGTCTATTCACAAAATTAAAATTTAAAAAAATTACTCCACCAACTACCATTCAAATAGATTTTTTTTATTATTTATTATTTTTACTTTATTTATATTTATATGTATATATATATTATTAATTTTATAGATTTAAGCTTTATTAAATTTAATGAAAGTAATTTAACAAAAAATATTTGACATAGTTTTTGAATTAAAAAAAAAAGGGATTTAATTTAACAATTAAATTATTTTAGAATAATATTAAATTAAATTTTAAGGAAAAGGTTACAAAAATTCCGTTTAGCATAGTGGGAAGCTTGCTAAACACAAATTTATATATTTGAATTGTGATTGGATTGATCAGTTCATCGGTTACTCGACTGATTCAAATAGATTTAATATGAATTTTTTTAAAAGAAATTTAATATATGAATCGACCGATCATTTATATGATTGTTAAATTTTTTGGTTCAACCTACCGGCTGATTCAATTTTTTAAATTGGCTTATGAAGAAGCCACTTCAACAAATATTTTTTAAATAATTTTTTTTTCTTTTTTTTTTTTGTTTTAAGTCTTTTTTTTTTTTTTTTTCACGCATCGTATCAGAGTCATGAACAATATGTATCTCTTATTTGCTTTCTCAAACTCCAAATCACCAAATTAGAATATTGAACAACAAGTATCTCTTCTTTTCTTTCATCATCATCAATATCACACTTAAATTCAAACCCAAATCGTTTAAAAAAAAAATAACAACAATTCGATATCCAAAATCAAATTCATAAATGGCCGATTGGGACAGAGGAAGTTGGGATATCCATTAGCGGTATATACTCCAATTTAGCCAGCAAACAAAGATACCTTTTCTAATAACTCTAATTGTATGGTTGTGTTTATGTAGTTGAGATTTCACAATTGCTTAATTTTATGACCGCCATCTCGAATATTCATCATTGTTTATATATTTTAAAAGGTATAGAAGTTAAAACAATATTTTTAAATTTAAAATAACTTTTATAATATTTTATTTTTTACACTATCACAAATATTTTTCTTTTTAAAAATAAGTTTTGGCATAAAATGAAGAGCACTTTATTTATAGAAATGTCATCATTACTAATTGAGTTAATTCCAATGATTTTATTTTTAGAATTATCTATAAAGCTTATATTTTCTCATATTTTGGCTTCCAACTTAGTGAATTATGTTTTGTTTTCGATCATATGCTTTGAACATTCACTATCAAGCACTCATTTGTTATTCTTCCTTGAATGCTACTATAAGACAATAAATTTTCATTATTTTATTGGTACTCAAGCAATTCCAATGATTTTATCTTTTGAACTGTCTCCAAAACTTACATTTTCTCATATTTTGGATTACAACTTGGTGAATTGTATTTTGTCTTCCATCATATACTTTGAGCATCTATTATCAAGCACCCATTTGTGTTTCTTCCTTGAGTAACCCAAACACTTTTAATTGTAGACTTTGATTCTTTTGAGTATGGCATATTAAGTTTGATAGGGCACATTTATAATATATGACCATGAAAATGATAGTATGGGTATTTTATTAGCCTTTTGGGTTCCAATACATTTTTCTAGAATGAATTATCTGTATTGACTTTGAAGTTTATATTATAATCTAAATCGATTTTATAAAAAATTTCTCTTTGTGAAATAATAATATCATTAAGAGTTTTACTATTAATAAAAAAAAATTTTAATTTTTTTTTAAAGTCATTTAGCTCACTCTTATAAGTGGTATGCGTATGTCGCCTTTTGATCATCGGACGACAGTGATCCGACCTTAGAAGCTTCAACACTCGCTCTCTCTCTCCCTCTCTATCTCTTAATAGCTGTTGATCTCTTTGGCCAATCAACAGTTGCCCTACGCATAATAATAATAATAATAATAATAATAATTCTTAAAAGTTAAAAAATTTCTCAATTAAATTCTTTAAAATTAAATTAATTAGATAAAAATACATATATAAAAATCAAGATATTACACTATACTTGTCTTTTAAATTGATTTTTTTAAAAAAATAAAGTTATTTATCATCCTATTTTTATGTAAAACAAATAAATACAAAATAGAATACTGTTTTCTAACCGATAAACTGAGCTGAATAATTTCTTTTATTACAATAACAAGTAACAATCATTTCAATAGTGTTGCCTTTGGACGAGGAGTTGTTTAGCAGTACTTTTCACCATTCATATTCATGATAAAATGGATTTTCTTGAGCCAAGTAAAAAAGCAAACAAATGCATGTGATCGTTATAAAACAATTACAGGGGAATCTAAGAGAAGCCGGTTCCCAAGAAACTTTCTTTTTTTTATAAATTTTTTTCTTGATACAGGCAAAAAAACAGCTGACCCACCATTATTTATGAGCCTCTGCTCTCTAGTCTCTTTAGCAAAACACCATTATTATTATTAGGATTTTTTTTTTGTCACCTGTCAACCTGTTCTTTTCACCCAAAGGTCAGTGGAAGAGTTGTGGTGCTTAAAAGCTAGATATGGGTAGTTTCCAGCTAGGGTTACTCACCCTTTGTTTTTGTGGATGCCTATAAAAGGAACGGTTAATTGGGTTAGTTGTAGATAAGCTCTTTAGTGGTCTAGGGTTTTTTCTTATAGTCACAGATCTGGGTTTTTAGCTTTCTTAGTGAAATCACAGTATTTGTAGTCTTGGATCTTTTGTAATTACATATGTTTCTTTTTGTTTTGTTTTTGGTGTTTCTTGGGTTAGATCTACAAACCCATGAAAAAAAATAAGGATTGGTTGATTTGGTTTGTTTGGATATAGGGTTTCTTGGAATCAAGAAACCAAAAAGTAGTGGTTTTAGGGTTAAGGAGTGGAGCTCCTTGAAGTCCAATAGAGGATCTTGCTGGGTTAAGATCAAGCTGCTGAGCTATGGATTCCAAAAGCCCTATTCTGTGTTTAAAGAGATAGGCTTATGGCTTGCATATCTCAGGAGCTTTATTACCTAATGTTTGATCCTTGTTTGGATTGAAGGGAGCTCTACACTTATCTCTCTTTCTCTAGATCTTTCATTTTTATATATAATTTCTTTTTCTTTCTTTTGATCTTTATACATGTATATATAATCTGATCTGTAGTTATAATATTCGTTTCAAGGTTTTCAAGGTTAACAAATATTATTGCAGGATCTTGAAGTTGGAAGTTTCAAATCTTCGGTAACACTTCCTTTTTTAAACTTACAAATCTTGTTTATACATATATTTTCTACCTTTTGCTTGTTTTTGTTGCCATGATATTGATTTATTCATCTATAATTGCTTTGATCTTTGATCTTTGATCTATGTTTTGATCAAGCTTTCATTTTTTTTTTCTTTGCAGATTCTTTGATTTATATATAATGTTTCTGCCATTTTCTTGATACCTTTGTCATAGCAGGAATTGATTGCTTTTGAGTTAAAGGACTTGACTTTTTTACTATTTTTGTATAAACCTGCAAGAAGTTAATTTCAAGTGATGATGAAACTCAACTTTAAAAATCTGGCCAATGAGGGATCTTAAAATTTTAGTGCTTAGATCACATGCAGAGCACTAGATTTTGTGTATCTGTTTACACTTTACATTATTATTTCATTATAAGTATATTGCTTTGAGTTATTTTTCTTCATAGATATTTAGTATTGAATTTGTTTTTGTTTTTTTTATTATTTTCTAATTTTGAAGATTGTCAGCTTAAATTGTTTGTTAATAAATTTAATATTTAAGTTTAATAAATTGTCTGGTTAATTAAAAAAATTGATTGTTTTGCTTGTTAGCCTTGTAAGGATCAACTGCAAATGATTTTAATATCTTTTCATTTTATAAAATCATTATTGGTTTTAAACCTCTTTTACTATTCAAAGAAATTAATTAACATTTAGATTTTCTTAGACTTGGAGCATCTATAAGATCACTATTTAATTTATTTATTTTTTATAAATTTTTGAAATTTTTATATAATTTGAAGTATTTAAAATTATAATTCAATTCAATTTAATTTTAATCTCTAAATGAATTAGGGTTGGTGTCTTAGATTGATTGTTTTTACTCTAAATAATTTTGGGTGATTATTTTATGAATATTATGCCTCTAAATTATTTTGTATTTTTCTCTTTTCTTCGAAATTTAGTTTTAGGTGTCGCCCATCCTTTCTTTCTATTATAATTAATTTTATTTTATTCTATCATAATTTTTTTTCATTGAATGATTAATTTGAATTTTTATATTTATAAAGATAAAATATCGAAAAGATGTAAAAATTTATTAATTATAATAATAGTAGTTATTTATATGAAATATATAATAATTTTATATTTATATATTTTTATAATATATAAATATTAATTAAAAATAAAATATTTTTAATAATAAATCACTAAAGATGCTTATTTATTAACTAATTATAATAATCATAGATTATGAAATATTTAAAATGCCATATAAATTAAAATGATATTTTAAATATTAATCTATTATGTTTATGTTTTTTGCATGCTTGTGATGACTGTTTCAAGAAAGGAATTTTTCTACTTGTTAATATGTGAGTGTATATAAAAGCTTATATGAAGTGTAAAGAAGAATTTTCCATTAATATCTTTAGGATTTTTTATTTTTTTAGTTTAGTTTAGAATTTTAATTAAGCTTCATCCTTCAAATTCTAGCATATTAAAAAAATAAAACAGAAAAAACACATGAAGTATATATATATATAGATATATATTAACTAAGAAAATTTATCATTATAGATTTATTCTCTTCATAATAACAAATGTATTTTTTTTTCGAAAAAAAAATAATTGAATAAATTGCATATTATAATTTATTGTAAAAGGTAGAAGTTAGAACCATGTCAATATTTTACTTTTACACAAACAGTAGCGAGCTATAAATTACTTTCAGTGTGAAATTGTTTTTAGTATAAATGATTAAAAATTACAACTTTATATCTATTTTTATGTGAATTAAAATTTATTTAGAAATTCATATTATTAATTATATAAATTTAGATATTTAAATTAAAATTCTTATTTAAATTGAAATTGTTAGAATTTATAAATAAATTGTAAATTAATAATATTCTAAGTTTAAAATAAATTCATATTTTAATATATAAAAATTAAATATTAAAATTCATCAATATGTTATTTGAAATAAATATATTATTATTTAATAATTAAAAATAAGTAAAACTACTGAATATGTCAACACAATATAAATGATGGAAAATAGAGAATGAGTAGCTGAGCTGAATAGAGCAATCTATTAAAGTCATAGTTGTCAAAATCGCCTGGCTGGTTCAATTGGAAAATCAGAAATCCAATTCTAAGCCGTATGGAGTGATCTCTAAAACTCTATGTATAAGCCAAATCGGTAAAAAATCAGTGAGCTAATCTGTCTGGTCACGGGTCAGACGGATACAATGGGTTTGATTTCTTTTTTTTTATTAATTAAAACAAAGTAAATTGCCGTTGTATTTTGAAAATTTAAAATTTTAATTTATTTCATTTAATTTTTGTATATATATATATATATATATTTTTTTTTTTAACATAAAAAAATAAATATATTATATTATATTACATTTCGATTCAATTTCGGACAGTAATCCTCTTCTTTTACTAATTCAAAAATTGGACTGGATCTAAAAACAATAATTAAAATATAATTACAAAAATGAACACAAAGACCAGTTTTTAAAAGCAGATGAATTCAAGAGAGAATTGCTCTTGTAAAACCTAAACGTGATCACATTGTCATAAAAAAAATATTTAAATATTTCCTCCAATTACCTAATATCAGAGCAATTGTTTTTTTCTTTTCTTTTATTTTTTTTATCTTGGCCAGATAAGGTGAAAATGTCAACTGACAGAGCACCTTCAGAAATAATATTTACACAAGTTTCTACGCCTGTGTTGTATGAACATTTAAATAAACACATAGATAGAAAGAACATGCACAGGGATAGAAATATCAAATCTGACAAGTCAAAGCTATTCATTCCACCATCTCGTCTCAAGAGACATTTGAGTTTCTACTCAACAGTCAAAGTGATGGGATCTTGCAGTTCTGGATTGGCCTGCCTTTGGTGCCACCTCCTCAAGAATCACTTCACCTTCTGCTTTCAATTGTTCCAAGAACTGGTTTACCAAGCTTCATACCAAGCCCTTAAGGAGGAACAGTGGCAGAATATGAAGAATAACTCCAGATATTTACTATGCTAACATTTACTAAAAAGAGGAAGAAACCAGTGGAATTTGTAAGTTGGGAAAGCATAACCTTTTTGTTAAAAGGATATCAGAACATTAATTATTGTTAAAGCACATCAGAACATAGGGAGAAAAGAATCAAGATATGCCCTAAGCCTCAATAGATATGAACACGGATGACTCCAAATAAAAATATATTTTCATACATATTCCAAAAATTATGTACAATTCATATTTTTAAGTAATTCAAAAGAACTTTTACGGAAGTACCAATCATAAAAATTAACCCCAAGTTATCAAGATTAGAAGATGAACAGGAACAAACCTTTAGATTTGCTTGAGAAAGAAACATCAATGGTCAAACCAAACCCAGAGCCTCCTCCAAAACCACCTTCATTGCTAGAAATGCTCATATCAATAAATTTACTCTCAATTCTTCCAGAGCCCATTGACTGCAAGGACATAAATCCTCCTTTATCACCACCTCTACCCTTTTCAATCTGCAAGATGTCGGAAATATTAATAGGGTTATACAATAGAAAACAAATACTTTCTTCACTTATTCTCTTCACTTGTAGAGCCTTAAACAGATACCTTGCTTTGGTCAATCTCACTAGCTTTGCATTTCATGACATCCTTGGTTCATTGATCTTGCTCTGCAGTACCAGCTTGTGCAATTTCTCTTCATGACTCTTCATCTCACTGTACTGCTTAACCTGTGCAACAGTCACATTTTCCTTGTCCAAGGGAGATGACCTCATCAAATGCAAAATTCAACTCAAAATTCCATTTTTAAAATTAATAAGATTTGAAAGATTATTAGAACCATAACCATAGAGCTTAAATCCTATTTCTCATGTTACTTACCTAATTAAAGATATAATTACCATGGTTTACATAGTGTTCTAAGTTGGTGACTTCTTTTTCTCTTGAATAAATGATCAAGAATCATTGTTATTAACATACATCAAGCCGAGTATTGAACCATAAAAAATTAAAAAAGGAATATTTAACCATTGGTTCAATGATTTAATTACATGTTTTAATAATAAAATCACATACTTTAGAAATTAAATAATATATAAAGATACATATATATATTTATATTATATGTAATTAATAATTTAGTAACTTCTAAAAAATTGCATCCTACTTCGCATTATGGATTTGATAGACTCATGCAATGAATATATTTAGACTCCGTTTTGTAGAAAATAATTTATTTTTAAAAAATATTTTTTAAAGAATTAATTTTCTATTGTTTAGTTATCATATTAAAAGTCAGTTAAAAAATATTGAAAGTTTTAATTTATAAAATTATAAATATATTTAAATTTATAAAAATATCATATTTTTATAATTTATTGTTAAATATGAGGAAAAAAATACATGAAAATAGTAAATTGTGACCCATTTATTCAGTTGTTTTCCAATAAATCTCAAATAAATTTTAGTTATAAATATTATTTAATATAAATATGAAATCTTCCAAGAACATAATCATGGGTATTGCGTTGTATAACATATCCTACAAATTTTGAGCAATTTAATCATAGTAAAAAATTGTTAATCCAAGTCATATTAATATACTTCTTAGTTAAACTATATAATAAACTACTCTCAAACTTCATTTCCCATCCTTTGTGATACTCTCTTGCTTAATGCTTAGGTTATATGCTAACTTAAGCATCTAAAGACAACACATCATCTCCACTCAGCTCTTACATTTAGGCATTGAAAGGAGAGACCACATGCAAAGGCAAAGAAGCATCAGTCTCTACAACAAATCTTCCAAACCCACATGGTGGCTTGCCGCTTGATGATGTCCATTAGTCAGCTATAGAGTTTGTGGCAAGGCAGGGAAAACGCACAGAGTTATGTGGTAAACGCACAGATACTTGCTGCATTTTAAACCAGGCAGCAAAAGAAATAAAGTTATCTTTGATGCGAAATAATTTAATAAATTATGTAATGGAATAAAAATGTAATGTAATGATTAAAATAATATATTAATTTTTTAGATTATATTTATTAAAGTTAATTAATCATTAAAATTAGTATAATAAAAGAAAGAGTAAGTATTGATTATGTTAGTTGAATTTTATTAGTTTCAAGTTAAAGAATTACTCTTGTAAAAAAAAAGTATAAAGAGTTATATATATAAATAAGAATAAATGTCATTAAAAAAAGTTTTGTAAAAAAAAAAAAAAAAAAGTCATTCAAAAATTTGTTGTGAAAAAAAAAGAAAAAGAAAACAGATAATTAAATATTTTGTTGTAAAAAAATTGCTCTAAAAAAAAAGCATATCATTCAAAAAAAATTGTTGTAGAAAAAGGTAGGAAATTAACAAATAAGAAAACATAATAGGCAATACATGCCTTTCTATTTTTTTTTATCTTTTTTATTATTTTTTTTTATGTAATCATCGTTACATTTCTTAAAGCATTGCATTTAAAATTTTGTAATCAAATGCGTATCCATTATGCCATTGATTACAGTTTACCAAACATCGCTTGAGTTGTTTAAGAAAAGGATAAATAATTGCAAAATTATCAACAACGTGAACTATTATAGGTTTTCAAGCAACAACAGCAAAGATTCAACTTTGTACAATTACAGAGGGATCGGGGATGAATTGAAACAGCACTAAGCAAAGTCCGGTAAATTTGCAACAACTTTGACAAGCCATTTTCTACAAAGGTATGAGCAAAAGGTATGCATTTTGGCATTTGTAAATGACAACAACTTGAGAGCAGCAAATCCATGGAAGATTGGAAACAAAATTTTCACCTAATTAGCATCAGTCATATCAATCGTTTGCATATTCTTTGTAGAATAATGAACGTTCCATCTCATAAAGACAATGAAATAGCAAAGAAATTAAATGGTAAAGGTTTTCATCAAACCCTTTGCTTTTATTCTGTGTGTAAGGGGCGGAAAAGGATAAATGCAAACATTTTCTGACTATTCAATTTTAGTTCATCAAGGATAAATGCAACAAGCTGAGGCTGCGCCAGTACTTTTTGCTATTCTTGATTTTGGTCCTTTGACAAGCACTTGAGGTGATAAAGCAAGGAACGAGCTCAAAGATGATAGTACAACTTTTATCCCCTACAGAGAAAATTTTAATCCAAATATAACAGACAACAGCAGCTAAAAGACCATTCTTCAAATTCTTGGATGTAAAAAGTCCAGAATACTTGTCACACATAAAGAAAGTGAATAAGCTCTAAACTGGCTAGCAGCATTTATTTAGAACTAAATTCTTCTGTGGCATAGATGAAAATGAAACTACCACTTTATAACAGCACATATCATAGATATATTTAGGAGAATAGAAAAAATAGAAAAACAGACCTCTTCCAGTGAATACGAGATTTATGTGCCTCCTCATTTCTGCTTCAAAGAATCGATCATGTAATTTTAGTGGACTAAACTTAGCATAAGAAATTATATTTTAAAAAATAATATGAATATCAGCAAGTACTAAGAAGAATCCTGCAAATACAAGTAACTATAAAACTATTTGTTAGATTACCATTTTACAAAGGAAGACGTGATGAGAAAAACAGTTTGGAGAGAATAACTTTACAAATCCATCCAATGATTACTAAAACCAATCGGTTAGCTTCCTACATATCCCATGGCAATGCTCGCCCTAACAGAAAGAAAAATCAGATACAAGGTTATTAGTCCCACCCCTAACAACTTGCTAGGACGCATATCATTTTGAGGTAAAACTACAAGCGCCCAGATTAATGCTGAAATGAGAAATCCCATAGTGTAAAACAAGCTAATGTCTCGTGGAACCACATATGTACCAGCACTCTGTGACCAAGCTCCTAGAAGCATTGAGATCCCCAAGCCAATTAGTGTATTGAACATGGGACCTGCATAACATCCAGACAAGGCAATTTGTACACTGTCTCCACCGTTCATCGCCAGAGCAACATTCGACACTAAATCACCCATTGAGTTGCCCCATGCTAATACTGTCAATCCAAGAATTGATGGATTAATTCCCCAAACCAAGCCAAATGCAACCAACAAAGCAACAAGTTCATTAGCTATCATGTAGAACCACACAATACTCATAAAAAATCCCCCAAAAACCCACACAAGCAAGAATCTTTGAGGTGGATGGTTGGATAAGGTGTATCGGTATGCAAGAAAACCAAGTGTAGAACCAACTGCAACCCCTAAAAGGTACACTGCAATTCTACTTTGAGGACCCACATTATCTTGGCTATTCCATAGAAATGCGATGAGAATAGGAGCCATTGTAGCACTGGCTACAGCATATGGTTTTGACCATGTTTCTTCTTCAATCAATGGAATTGTTAGCCGTCTTGGCACTGTCAATGGCATCTCAATCAGCGAAAACAATCTAGAACATGAGAATGAGGAGTTGTTGATTTCCATGCCCTCATCAGTCCATCCCCATGGAGGTCTTTCTTCATCCAGCATATTGGCTTTCAATGCATGGTTGGAATATATCGCCACATTTGAGGCCCACATCCATGATGGTAGGGAAGGAGGCAGATGGGGTACATCACTATCAGTCCCAAAGTCCAGCAGAGAACCATATATAGTTGACTCTTCTTCACTTCCTTGAGATAATATATTTCCATGCATTGGAATCAGTGGGGTAATAACATCCAATTTCAACCTTCGTGCATGTTTCCTAAAAATCTCACCAGCAGCAACAGAGATACCATAAACTACATAAATCAAGACAAAAGCAATTGCTGCTCCAACACTCACCTTTCCAATTATCAAAATCATCAATAAAGACAATAGGGTAAAGAGGAAGAAACAAATATCCCTAATGAAACATCTCCGATCAATTTGAACGCCCTTCTCTGCTACACATAATGAAACAGTCCCAACAACAATACAAGTAACAAACACTGCACCACCCAACACACTATTAAGACCCACATCTCCGGCATCCTTGCCTACAAAGGCAGCAATACTTGCAAACACATCCGGCGCTCCATTCCCAAGTGGAAGGAGGGCTACACCAGCCACGGTTGCAGGCAACTTCAAAAGACAGGATAACTTCTCCAGTGAACAACAAAAGTAGTCTGCAGCAGTATTCCCCAACAAATAAAACAAAGCAGCAAGCCAAATACCCAATACTACATACCCCAACAATCTAAACTCGCCACAATCACAATACAAAAACTTGATATAATCAAAGAACCCACCAGATGAACAATCTGGGTTCTCTTTCAAATACTCGCATTCATTAGCATAACCCTTATGATCAATCAAACCACCACATAAAGCTGGATTCTGTACACTTATATTGTTTTGATCATCAGTCCCATTAGTTGAAGATGAGGAATTAGCATCAAGTTCAATCATCTGCCTATGAATTAAAGCAATATGGCTTGATCCACTACCAAAAATAGCACCCGGAGTTGAAATTTGACCATTATAAAAGTTTCTATGGATATCTACCCAGTTGTAGAATAAAAACAATATGATTATACTAAAGAGACCATTGAAAACCCCTTTGAATTTGGGGTTTTTGGCAATATACAAGCCCCCAAACACCATTTCTGATTTTTGACTCTATAAATCTTAACAAAGAATGAAATAAACACCACTAACTATAGGGAGATTTTTCAATTTGCAGCAGTCTTTTTCTTCTATTATTCTTTGCCTCTTTGTTACCCTTGTGCATTGGGTGCCTGTCATAGAAAACCCAATTAATTACTTATGTTGCACATGCAAGCTGGCTGTCATAGTTTTTTTAATCTCCGTATTTTAAGCCTCTTAGGACATCAAAATTTTTTAGGTTAGTCATAATAAAAATGAAATTTTTTTTTGGCTAAATTTACAATTATAGGTAACTATTTTTAAAATTGTATCATTACAACCTATATTTTTGTGCTACTCTTCGTAATAATAGACCTGTTTGGTAGCTTGGAAAAAATAACCAAAGAAAGGATATTAAATATTTGAGCTCTCTTTGATTTGTTGCTGTATTTTGTTTCTTATGCTAATTTTATACTCCTTGTTTCGTGCGTGTTTTAGTTACTGAGAAATTAAAATATAGAACTAGAAAGAGAAATAAATGAAAATTTTTAATACTATAATTGACTAATTATTGTTTATTTTATGTTATGTCTTATTTTTCTAGTGCCTTGTTTGATTTCAAAGAAAATAGTGTACAAATAAGTTGAATCTAGAACAAAAAAAATTTCTCGTTCTTAAAATGATTTTTCTCAAGCAGTGTTTAGTTTCTTAAGACATGTAAATATTTTTCATGTGACAAATTAAATATCATATTTGAACTTTGATTAATTGAGTACTAATACAGGATATTTGCTTGTATTCAGACATCTAAATTCAACAAGTATTAGGAATTAGCTTTACCTTAATAAATAAGCCTTGTGTGCGATGCAAATTTCAGAAACATAAAGTACAGCTGTGGACCTCTGCCTGCACACAAAAAGGCAATAAATGATGTATACTGGAAAGTATGTTTTTGTCCTTTTATGTATATGATTCTACAGCCAAATAAGTTGTCAAGGTAACTAAATCAAAAGGAAGTAGACTAAACACAAATAGATCACAAAATTTTCTCCGGTAATAAACAATAAAAACACATTTTACACTCAATTTTTCTTCATTTTATAGCACAATTCAAAATAATATATTGCTCATCATGGGATTATTTATTCATTAGGTTCAAATAAATATGAACTATCAACTATAATTCTCACTAAAAATCAAATTCATTACCTAAACTGAAAATTTTCCAACTAGCTTTTGATAGCAAAAACGTCTATAAGGATGACTATTCTTGCTTCTGCATAAACAGATAAAACTGTCCAAGAATCTAAGAACAACAAGAGAAAAATAAAAAATCCATCATATTCATGCTTCTAATTTATTAGATAGGTTTTGCAAACAATCATTTGAAATTTCACCATGTATCTGTAATTTTTGTTTGTTAATCAATTTCAACAATCTTTCTCCACATATGGAACAAAACTAAACTACCTTGGGCATGCCAAGGCATCCACCTGATATGACACAAAACCAAACTAACTTGGGCAGAAGTAATGCCCTCAGATTAACTTAACTAAAAATTCGATACATTTCCGATTTCCAAAAATGACAGGCACATACTAAATGACAAAAACAGCAAAAACTGTCAAACCTAAAAGCAATAAATTTCTCATCACTCCAAATGAACCAAAGCATTCAGTGGTTCAGCAACCTATCAAATCATGCAAATACAAATAGATTGTAGAATATCACAATTTTAGAGATCAAAATTTGAATTCAGAGAATTATGAACTTGAATTCAAAGAATTGAAAATTGTTGCCTTTCTCTCCTCTACAAACTTCAATTTCCTAATTTCTTGCTTTTTCTTTCAAAAAATCAAATTTCCATGGATTATTGAGTTACCCAATTCACAGGCAGGTTTGTTTCATCCAAATTTGATGTCGAACAAGAATTTGGGATTTTGGAGTGGCAAATTTGGAGGAACGATCTATGCATTGAGATATAGAAAAGAAGGTTTGGAGAAGAGAAAGGGACTGATCGATGTTGGGACTATTTTAATTTTATTCTAGGTCTTTTACTCCAATTCCTCTTATTCTGATTCACCAAACAATACAAATTTTGGAATAAATATTTTATTCTCATTCCAACTTTATTATTCCAACAAGCCAAACAAGGCCTTAGGGTTCAAATATAGGAATATTTAACATTTTCAAAATTATTTTATTTTAAGATCATTTTGGTTAGTGACATTTTCATAAATGTCAATATTTTTTAAATTAATTTATTATAACTATAATGGCTATTGGCTAATAATAATTAATTAACGGCGAGATAAAACTCTCCAATTCACTTTTTTCAAAAGACAGAGCCGCCAAGCACCAACATCAATCAGTCACTTTCTCTTCTCCAAACTTTCTTTTCTATATCTCAATTCGTCAATTGTTCCTCCAAATTTGCCACCCCCAAATTCTTTATGAAACGAACCTCCTTGTGAACTGGGTAACTCAAGAATCCATGGAAATTAGATGTTTTAGAAGGAAAAAGCAAGAAATTAGGAAAAGAAAGTTTGTAGAGGAGAGAAGGGCAACAATTTTCAATTCTCTGAATTAGGTTCATAATTCTTTGAATTCCTCTTTTAATTTTTTTTTTCTCAAATTTCTCTTATAATTCAAGTTATCTCTAATCTCAAATTTTGATCTTTCAACCTTTTTTTTTTTTTTTTTTTTCATTTTGTTGCGAAAATTGCTTGCTGAATTGTTCTCTATGATTGACTAGTTACAACTGTTGATTACTGTGTATTTATAGATTGTCTCTACAAATGGGAAGTGGGTTCCATATCTGTTAGGAGTGCATTTTTTCATGGATTTAAATATCGGCCGTTACGTTATGTAACGGGAATTAAGCCTCCCGTTACCGTTATTCCCGTTATATAATAGGCAAAATTTTTTTGTAACTTTAACAGCCGTTATGGCCATTATTTAACGGTAACAGCCGTTATTGCCGTTACGTAACGGCAATAACGGCCGTTACCAAGGAAAATGACAGATTTTCTGCCAAAAAAAAAAAAAAGGAATATGCAAGACTGCAGGTTCACATTTTGCAATTTTTTTCGGTAAAATTGCGTAGCGGTTAGCCGTTACCGTTACGTTATGGCCGCGACGACCCCGTTACCATTACATGCGACCGCGACCGCGAAAATGACCGCGACCGCGATTTAAATCCATGCATTTTTTCAACTTCAAAGAATGTGAACATTATGTAGTTGATTAGAAGTTTTTTAGATGGTTGTTATTTTGGTATTATATGGGCAATACAAATAATTTAGTATTAAGGAGATGAAAACTAAAATTATTAGTAGCGTGTCTATGCTGTTTTGCTTCTGTAATCCAAAGCATCCAGCCTTGAAATGGCATTTTAAGTCTTACTTACAGACCTGAACTGGGCTTGTATCCTATGTATGAAGAGTGGTAAATGGTTATTAATAACCACCCCACTCCATTGAAATATGGCCTTTACATGGCCATGTTTATTATTTTCTTAGTTAATCTTGTGACAATTGTCTCTTTTGAGAGGCCAAAATGGCCCTTTTGAATGAAGGGGGAAGATTACATTACCCTCCCCATTGTGAAATTTTTTTTTAAACTTTTTCAATATATGTATACATTTTTCACAAGATAAAATGTCAATTTTTTTTATATGATGAAAAGTTTTTATTTCAACACAAAATGTACATATTTGTTATCAAAGTCAACTATACAATTAACATTGTAAATTAAGAAGCCAATACAAAATGCAAGCATTGGGAATATTTCTCTTAATCATTGTGGCACCATTTTGTCTCTACTTTCCCAGTTTTACTAGTTCACAACCTTTAAGTAAAAATATATATGCAGTATGTTCGTATATATATTTTCACTATGTATTACACACTTTGTGCACTGGGTGAGCCCTTATTACATACTTTTTTTTTTTTATGTGATTCAAATGAAAAAAAAAACAAAACAGTTCAATGAAAATACTTCTATATAAAGAGAATATCAAGTGCACACAAATCTTTACTATGCCGAATTCTAATAACAGCTAGATTTATTTATTTAATTTGTTTATTAAAAAAATCTTGCCCTCTCTTATTTATTTATTTTTCCGCCTAACTCGCCCATTTTTTTCCTTTTTATTTTTTTATTTTTTTTTAAAAGAATGTTATGATTGTTTGCATGACTTATGCTTGATTTTGTTTTAACCTTTCATATTTGTGATATATTTTTTGAACCTTTTATATTGTGATATGTTCTACAATCTATTTGTATTTGCATGATTTGATAGGCTGTTGAACCACTGAATGCTTTGGTTCATTTGGAGTGATGAGAAATCTATTGCTTTTAGGTGTTGACAGTTTTTGCTGTTTATGGCATTTAGTGTGTGCCTATCATTTTTGGAAGTCGGAAATGTATTAAATTCTTAGTTAAGTTAATCTGAGAGCATTGCTTCTGCCTAAGTTAGTTTGGTTTTGTGTGGATGTCTTGGCACACCCAAGGTAATTTAGTTTTGTTCCACATGTGGAGAAAGATTGTTGTTATTGATTAACAAACAAAAATTACAGATACATAGTGAAGTTTCAAATGATTGTTTGCAAAACCTATGTAATAGATTAGAAGCATGAATAGGCTAATTTTTTTATTTTTCTCTTATTGTTCTTAAATTCTATAAATTCTTAGATTTAACTGTTTATGCAGAGGCAAGAATAGTCACCCAGACAGACGTTTTTGCTATCAAAAGCTGATCGAAAAATTTTCAGTTTAGATAATGAATATGATTTTTAATGAGAATTATAGTTGATAGTTCATATTTATTTGAACCTCATGAACAGATAATATATAATCCTATGATGAGCAATACATTATTTTGAACTGTGTTATAAAATGAAGAAAAATTGAGTGTAAAATCTATTATTATTGTTTATTACTAGGAAAAATTTTGTGATTTATTTGTGTTTGGTCTACTTCCTTTTGATTTAGTTATCTTGACGACTTATTTAGCTGTAGAATCATATGCCTAAAAGGATAAAAATATACTTTCTAGCATACATCATTTATTGCCTTTTTGTGTGCAAGCAAAGGTCCACAACTGTACTCTATGTTTCTGAAATTTGCAACGCACACAAGGCTTGTTTATTAAGGTAAAGCTAATTCCTAATACTTGTTGAATTTAGATGTCTGAATACAAGCAAATAGCCTGTATTAGTACTCAAGTTCAAATCTGATATTTAATTTCACATGAAAAATATTTACATGTCTTAAGAAACAAAAATATAAATTTTTTAGGCTCTAGAATCAACCTATTTGTCCACTATTTTCTTAGAAATCAAACATGGCACTAGAAAAATAAGACATAACATAAAATAAACAACAATTAGTCAATAATAGTATTAAAAATTTTCATTTATTTCTCTTTCTAGTTCTATATTTTAACACGAAACAAGGAGTAAAAAATTAGCATAAGAAACAAAATACAGCAACAAATCAAAGAGAGCTCAAATATTTAGCAGAGTGGCTTCTAAAAGGAAAGAAAATAAAAAAAAAAAAAATGAGGCATTTTTTTTTTCCTTTTTTAAGGGGGAGGAAGGAAATTTACTTTAGTCATGGAAAAAATAAGCAACAGTATGTAAAAGCAACTGTATTTAAGATGCAGTAAAATAACTCAAGTAATTGCATTCAAGAAATAACCCAACAAGTAAAAACTAACCTTTCCCAGACTTAGCTCACTATAGAAGAAGCAAGCACAACCTGCATTTAGATAAACAAGAAGTAAAGTTTACAAAAATTTAAAGGGTTTAAAGAATTATTAAAAAAAATTAAAAACAAAACAAGGCAACATTTTTTTACCATTTTGATTAATCGGAGAAACGAACCACCCACAACTCAATTTAGCCCCTGGAAAGCCAACATTTTTATAATTAGGATCATAAATTAACAATCACAAGCAAATTAAACAAAAAAAGAAAAATTTAAATTCACGCTGTAATTTTAATTTTGCATCAAAATAAACAAAATCGATAACATTGAGGAAGCGCCAATCTCAGATCTATACTTAAAAAGATTAGTTTGGTTGGTAAGAAAGTGAAGGAAAAGGAAAGGAATTACAGAATTACAGAATTCGAATCTGATATCTAAGATTAACCTAATTCAAATCGTAGAAACTAGAGTGTGAGCGAGAGATCTAAGCAATGAAAATATGGAATCAATTTTGAAGATTTTAGATTGAGATCTGAACAATTAAAAAAAAAAAAAAAAAAACCGTACTCACCTCTTAAGTATGAAGCAAAGAAAGGATGAGAATTAGATCGAATGAACCAATTTGAAGAATCGAAGAAAAAGAGGGTATTAAATTTAATTTATATATATATTTAGGATACAAAAAGAACTTCTTCCTCAAAAAGGTAAGTACTAAATTTATTAGCACGTTCGTATAAAGGCCTAAGCCCAAATCGGTCTGGCAATTTTTTTTTTTTTTTTTAGGGCAAATTGCTATTTAGTTCCTTAAATTTGACCTAATTAATTAATTAGTTACTATTTTTTGAAAAATTAATTAATTAGTCTATATATTTTGATTCATCAATAAACTAAGTCCTTCTGTTCAATTTTCAATGATTTTTTAGTTAGTCAACTCTTGAATCAATTTTTAATTAAATTATAATATAATTTCATACCTATAATACCATTTTATACAATGACCCAAACACTCACCCTCACTCACTCACTACTTGCCCTCTCTCTCTATCCCTCGACTCAACCCTCTGCTCTTTGGCTTGACTGCTCTCCTCTCCTCCCCCAAAATTGATGGTGGTGGCGCTGCCACTTTTATTTCAAAACCACCCTTTCCTTCGAACTCTCTCTCTCACTTAGACCTTTCAACCACCCTAATCTTCATCGATTACAATCTCGCTCTTCCTCTCCCTTCTTTATCTCTCTCTCTGTTTGGGCCTTTCAAAAGTTCCATCCTTGACACCAAAGCTCGATATCATCATCACCGAAGCTCGACCACCGTCAAACAACCATCATCAAACCCATCATCGTCGAGCTCATAAAAAATTAAAAAGGAAAAGGAAGTGCAGGTTAAAGCTCACCCGTATCAACAATGGACAAGATGATCAGAGCACGAACGACGGCTTGGATCGGTAGTACTAGATCCCAATCGAGGCCTGGTACTACCGATCAGCATGTGAAGGCCCAATTGAGGTCTGGTGCTTACAGGTGTTGGTGACAAGCAGTGGAGTTTCGTTTGAACACCACAAGATGCTACTGGTTCTCGCTGATGGTGACCTGTGGTAGTCGGATCCCATTGCTGATAGCAATCGCATGTAATTTACTAATTGATTTTCCTGATCGATGGTGACTTGTTGGTTCTTGTCGTTGTTCTATTTCTCGATGGTTTTCCCAATGGTGGTGGTGTTTGGTGTCGATGATCTGTTCTTCATCATAGCAGTGGTTATGGTTTTTCTAATTGATTTTCTAATCATTTTATATTTGAATTTTTTGATAATTTTAGGATTTGGTTTAATTAAATTATATTATTAAAAAATTTGGATTTTCTGGGTGGGATGGAAAATTTAAAAGTAAATGAGGGGTATTTTAATTTTTTCATAAGCATTTAACAAAGAAAATAGATGGAATGACTAAAGTATTGACGAAATCAAAATACATAAACTAACTAGTTAGTTTCTCAAAAAGTATGGGCTAATTAGTTAATTAGGTCAAATCTCAAGGACTGAATAGTAATTTATCTTTTTTTTAAATTTATTTTTAACACAATTTCTTGTCTATCTCTTCAATTTAAAATTTTAAGAAATTTATTTTCAATTATAATTGATGTGTCATTAATAATAAATTTTTATTTTTAACATTTAGGGAAAGGCAATCAAACCTAATCTATTACTCATGCCATATATGTAGAGAGTAGCATTTCAAAAAAATTAAGAACGAATTAGAAGATACATACATATAATATTGAAACAGAAAGACAACATTTCATGAAACTAGTCGTGATTTTAATCATATTTTTTATTTTATTTGTATTTTTTAAAGTTGCAAGTAATTTTGTATTATTTATTATTTTGTAAAGTATTATGAGTAAAATATTATTTTGTCTCTGAGATTTGACCTAATTAATGATATAGTCCCTCTATTTTGAGAAACTAACTAAATAGTTTCTGAGTTTTTGTTTCAGTCAACTAAGTGGTCATTCTGTTACTTTTTTCGTTAAAAACTTGTGTAAAGATTAAAATGCCTCTCATTTGCAATCAAATTTTCAATTTCAATCATTTTCTTTCTATTTTCCATAAACCTAATAAAAAATAAACAAGAAATTTACTTTCCAAATTCTTAAAATGAATTTTCTTTTCTTTCAAATTCTTATTAACCAAACAAAAATTGAATTAAAAATAGATTAAAGATCTATTAACCAAAATTCAAAAAAAAAAGTTAAAAAGAAAAAAAGAAAGAGAAGAAACAAGAACCCAAATCAATTTTTTAGCAAAATCATAAAAAAATATCTACTCATCAGTAATCTTTACAGTGAATATCCGCATACTAATTCTTGAAAAAATCTAAAAAGAGAGTTTGCTTTCTTTTCAAAACCATATACAATTAAACACCATCAAGAACATAGTACTCATTTACAAAAACTTTGTCTCATTCTTTTTCTTGGATCAATCCATGGGTGCAAAATTTGTAGATTCCATTTATGTTAATCTACAGTTGGAAGAAGAAGAAGGTTCTTGAAACTGCAAAACTATACCTTTCCATCCAAGGAAGGAAGATTTGTATCAACTTTCACCATTGTAGAAGAAGAGGCAAAAATATAATTGGTGTCTTTAGAGGGAGAAGAAAAAGCAGTTGGTAATTTCTTGGGTAATATTTGTTCTCAATACTCCTTAGGCAATCTTGAAGCTTCTGATGAAGAAAAAACAAGAAAGAAAGCAAGAAGAAGAGTAAAAAAAGAAAGCACTTTTGCTTCAAAAAATCTTTACACTTCTGCTCTTATTTTGTTTGACGATGATGGTGGTGGTAGGTGGAGGGGTATTTTGGTAGTTTCGCTTGGAACTATGATGAGATGCCAGGTTATGACCAATCTTTAGTAAAACATCAGTTGCTAATTAAGCCAGGGTATAGGTCATTCAAACAGCCCATGAGAAGAATGTCAAAGGAAGTTGAAGAGCTAGTTCGGGAAGAAATTAAAAGGCTTCTTGATGCAAGATTGATTAGAACGGCCACATACGTAGAATGGCTTTCCAACATCGTCCTGGCAACGAAGAAAAATGGTAAGTTAAGGATTTGTGTGGATTTCAAGTACCTTAACACAACAACACCAAAGGACGAATACCCCATGTCGATTTCAGATATGATAGTAGAGTCGGCTGCATGCAATCTCATCCTTAGCTTTATGGATAGACATTCGGGGTATAACTAAATCAAAATTGTTGAGGAGGATGTGAGTAAAACAACATTCAGATGTCCAGGACGGATTGGGGCTTACGAATGGGTTGTGATGCCATTTGGTCTGAAAAATGCTAGGGCTAGTTATCAAAGGGCAATGAATTTTATCTTCTATGACATGATTGGGAAATTTATGAAGGTGTACATTAATGACGTAGTGGTTTGATCCCAGCAAGAAGAACAACACTTAGCCATCTCCGAAGGTCATTTGAGCGAATGAGGGAACATAAGCTGAAAATGAATCCCCTCAAGTGTGCATTTGGGGTATCAGCTGAAAATTTCCTCGGGTTTTTAGTCCATCAAAGGGGAGTGGAGGTTGATACAAATAAAACTAAAGTGATCATAGAAGCACAGCCTCCCCGAACAAAGAAAGAGCTTTAGAGGTTGACCGAGCAGATAAACTTCATAAGGAGATTCATAACAAACACAGTAGGGAAGATTCGGTCGTGGAGAGGTCTCTTGAAAATCAAGAATAAAAGTAAGTTCATTTGGACTGAGGAACACCAAGCAGTATTTGATGAAATCAAGGCTTACCTCACAAAACCTCCTGTTATGACCCCACCAAGGCCGAACCATCTCTTAATCCTTTAAATTTCGGCTTCGGAGGATTCTATTGGAAGTATGCTCACTCAAGAACAAGAAGGCTTTGAGCGAGCAATTTATTATTTAAGCAAGAGTCTGAATGGGCATAAGTTGAAGTATACATCGATCAAAAAACTTTGTTTGGCATTATACTTCTCTTACACCAAGCAAAGATACTACATGCTTCCCGTTGTTATCTTAGTGATTAGTAGGACCGATGTCATCAAATATATATTGTCTCGGCCCTTACTGAGAAATAAATTGGGCAAATGGGCCGTGGCATTATCTGAGTTTGCACTTCAGTACGTCTCACAAAAAGCCATTAAGGGTCAAGCATTGGTCGATTACAAATTAGTCTATGGGCATAGTGCGATGATTCTAGCTGAATTAACAGTAAAATCTTTAAGAAGACGATTCTAAAATGAGTTAATGGCCGATCAATACACCTTTGCCTTTTGTTCCAAAACAATTCCTCTTACTCAAGCAAAATCGACAACTTATATTTCTCAACAAAATACTCTCAAATCCCCACCTCATCAACACGTGCACGTAAAACCTCTAGCCTCTCTTTACTGCATTTTATAAGCTTTTGGAATTTACTTAAAAACTCATGGCCCTATGCAGCCATTGACAACGTGCATGCATTTAATTTTGGAACTAAACTCCTCTCACTCAAACCCAACCACTAGCCATGAACATTTTCCCTAAACCCCTCCTCATTTAACCACACATTTTTTTAACTTAAAGCGGTAAGTTTTTGGTGCAGGAAAATAACACAAAGAGTCTAATAATATGGGGGAATGATCAGTACTAGATGAAACCAAATTGAGCAACTTATAGTTTGGATATGAAAGCAGCCATAAAGAGGTAGCAAAAGCTCTATCTAATCTCTCTTGAATCCAACTTGTCGTGCCACGACCCTTTTCCAATGTATACCCATAGACATTCAATTCGATATCATTCATATTGCAATATGAAATTGCTTCTTGGAACCCACAGAACAACCATCCTGGATGATCAATGCTGCCATACTTGTCATTAGGACTTAGGAGATCATTAAAATCGCCCATGCACACCCAAGGTAATGAAGACCACAAAGCCAAGGTAGTAGCAAATTCCACGACTCAACTCTTCGGCCTCTCTCTGGATGCCCATAATAACCAATAAATCTCTATTCTGAATTGTCATTCTCTCAAACCCCCACATCAATAAAATTGGCAGAGAAACCAAGTAAAGAGCAACTAATAGCACTACTCCACAACATAGCCAAACCCCTTCCCCTACCAACTCTATCTACTACAAACTTGCTAACAAATCTCAACTTAACTCGAATCTCCTCTATTTTTATTTCATGAACCAATGTCTCAATTAGGAAAATTAAATGTGGACGGTGAGTCTTAACCAACTTACACAAATTACAAACTTTCCGAGGATTTCCCAGACCCCGATAATTTCAACTTAAGCAATCATTGTTGTCGGTGAGCCTGATCCTTAGGCTTCGTCGATAAAATAGAAAAAAAAGATGGTAGTTTATCTTGAGCAAAAGAAGAACCACCTGTGTAACACAATTTCTTTAGACACCACAGTTTGAGTGTCAGCAATAGTATCCACAACCATGCCATTTGTACCCGCAACCTCCTTTTTCTGTCATCAACCAAAACTAATTCAGTCTTTTCATAATTGGGCTCAATAGCCTGCCTCGAAACACAGCCCGACCCAGTCGTAATAACAACTAAAGTTTGTTTTATTATGCCAGCTAAGGATTCTTTGATAGGCATATGTGTAGCAGATCCCTTTCCCTTATCCTTCTTTCCTAAACTACTTCCACGACTCAAGGGATTAGTTCCCATCACAGCTTCCTTGATTTTTTAGAGATCATACCCCGCCGAAATAGCCTCACCAACTTCATTGCGCAACTAGACACCGTCGCCGGAAACAATCCCTCTCCTAATCGGCGCCTTTAGCCAATTCCCCCACTCCCTAGTAATATCCTCTTCATGTTTTTGGAAATGGACTTCACAAAGTCTTTCGGTATGACCTAAGAAACCACATATGAAGCAAAAGAGTCCAAGCCTTTCATATTTAAAATTCACCACTGCAAACTCTCCATTAGTTTTACGAACCTTTTTAAATCTCCTTATGGCAGCCGCACATCCACCCTAACCTTCACTCGCATGTAAGTTCTCCAAAGCCCAGAATTACTGACTTCATCATACTCAAGAAACCCCCTACAAAATCACCCAGCTGTTTTCCCACTTGAATAGACATATAACTTGTAAGAACATGTATTTGAACCCAAAAGTCCACAAAATTCAGCTCAATCTCATCAGGTTCTTCACCAGGTTGTAGGTGGTGAACTAAAAGCAACATGTCAAAAGTCCAGGGACCCCTTCTAAAACTTTTTTCAGATCATAATTATGGAAAAACTTAAACAATAATGTATTATATGGTAGTTCCTTGATGAAAATACCTCTACCTGGTCTCTACAAGCTAGATAATCGTTCCTTCATTGAGACAAAATTGATTCGTCGTGTGGGCAAAAACCTACCAACTAAACTCAATTCATACTTATTAATAGCCTCAGCCCCGTTGCCCCCCGCTAACTGGATATCATCAGTTTCACTAGTGGACAACGTGACAGACACCAAAGCCCAAATAAAAATAGAATTGAAATTAGACTTATCCCATTATAAATCTAAATTGAAAAATGATTCGATTGAGTTTAAGGTATTTCATCATGTTTATTATTGAAGTTACACCAAAAAAAAATCTCATTTTAATTCCCAAAATTTTTGGATTTTATTTAATCTATTGAATAATGCAATTTTTTAAAGAAGTATCAATTTTTCATATATATATTTTTTTATATAATTGCTAACAAAATTTATATCATCTTCCAGTTTTTCTGTTTCTACAACTGCAAAATCTGTCAGCAAAATAGCACAAAAAATTGTACACAATTGAAAAATAAAAGATTCAATAGATAAATACAAAAATTTACATTTCAAGCTTTAAATATATGCTATTGACACTCAACTAAAGTAAAAAAGCTATTTAGTGTGCGTTTGGAATTACTATTAGGAGTTAAAAAAATATTTTAAGAATTTGATTGATTTAATTGATTATTTTTTATTATTTTTTTTTAATCTGTTTTCGATAAAAATATCAATTTATCAGCTTTAAAAAAAATAATTTTAAAAATAATATATATATTTTTTTAGTTAAAAAGTGATTTTGTGAAACTTAACTCTAAATAAGTCATTAGTAAAAATAAAAAAAGTACACCGATTTTCACAATTTTAGATACCAGTCCAATGCAGCTAAACCAAAGCGAAAATTCATTAGTAAAATGCACTAATTTCGTTAAGCCATTTGATGAGTAGAGCTCCTATGAAATAATATGATTTTAAGTTATTCAGGTCATAAAATATTTTTATAAATTGAATTGTTTATATAGAGTAATTATTAATTAGTTAACCATTTAAATTTAATTTTATCAGTTGGATTTATCGGTTAATTAAATTTCATCTTAATGAGCTAAATTTACCTTGTATTAATCAATTTAAACTAATATTTAATAATAATTAAATTTTTAATAAAAAATTAAATTTTAATGTTTATAATTATTACTATTAAAATATTTATGAATAAAATTATTTTTACTACCTTTAAGTTGTAATTTTCTAAATTTAATTATATAGTATATTTTAAGATTTAAATTATAATTTTACAAAAAATTGTAATTAAAAATATAAAAAATATATGAAAAACTCTTTAATTTATTAATAATAATTATACCATCTATCATAAAATACATATTTTATATATATTCCAATACATGTTGATTAACTATTGAGTGGAATCATCATTACTAAATCCCTAATAACATCACAATTCACAAATCAAAACAAATATAAAAGCAAAAAAAGTTAAAATGTTCTTGCTCAAATTTTAGCTTTATCCCCAAAGAATTAAGTAATAAAAAAGTATCAAGTGTGCTAAAAAAAAATAACATCAAAGAGCAATGTATCTCCAACTTTCATTCCTATTTCATCTACTCATTATATGGGACAAAATTATCACAATGGCTTTTGCCTAGCATTACAGAAACTTGCTTATGCCTTCCAAAACTATAATGATTGATAAACTGTTAAATTCTCATGCAACAAGGAACTCCAAAGGGGAGAATATGCATTATATCAATGGAGACAGATAATGTCGAACCAGTTATCTTCGACTACTTGCTGTTTTGCCCTTGCTTAGATCTGCAAGTTCCTCGACGAGTTTTCTCTCTTCACTGCTCAATCTTTTTGGAATTTCAACTTGTACACGAACCAACTGATCGCCCCTCATGTTGCTTTTGTTTAGTACTGGTACTCCTTTCTTTGCCATTACAAGCGTTGTGTTCGGCTGTGTTCCAGCTGGGATCTTGAGATCAACCACACCATCCACTGTTGGGACCTTAATCGTTGTACCCAAAATTGCATCTATGTATGACACTTTGCACGTGTACAAGATATTGGTGTCATCACGTTTTAGAACAGGGTCTGGCACGACTTCAATAACAACAAAGAGGTCACCAGGCGACCCGCCTCTCCTTCCCGCATTACCTTCGGATCGAACCCTCAAACGGCTTCCGGAGTCCACCCCAGCTGGCACTTTCAAACTGATACGTTTTGTCCTCCTTACCCGTCCGTCACCAGAACACGTGTTGCAAGGTGTAAATGTTTCCCCAGTACCACCACATGCCGAGCAGGTCATCACCTGCTGAAAGACACCTAATGGAGTTCTTGCTGATGAGACAACCTGGCCTTGGCCACCACATGTACTACATTTAGATGGCTTTGTCCCTGGTTTTGCACCTGAACCATTACAGGTCCCACAACTCTCAAGTCGAGTTATCTCAATCTCTTTCTCAACACCAAAAACTGCTTCCTTAAAAGATAATACAAGATTGTAATATTCATCCTGGCCATCAACTGCTCTATTCCTGGAACCTCTTCCTCCCATGCCACCCATGCCTCCCATCCCTCCCATGCCCTCAAACAGCGATTCAAACAAATCGAAAGGATTGCTGAAATCCTGATATATCAAACAGATCAAACCATGAGAAGGCAGAAGATGAAAAGTTCTTGACAGAAAATATTATGAACTCTAAAAGCCATGATTTTTTTCATCATACATAGAAATTAACTATCTTATTCATCATTCATAGAAACTAACTTACCCCCATGCCCATTCCAGCACCTTTGACTCCAGCCTCACCATACCTGTCATACAAAGATCGTTTCTCATCATCTGATAAGACCTGCAGAACAAAGTAATGCTTAGATCATGGCCATAAAAATGTTATGGTTCAATCACAAAACAGAAAACAGGAGAACCACAAAAACGAATCTTTACCTCATACGCATTGCTAATTTCCTTAAACTTCTCCTCTGCCCCAGGATCTCTGCAGCACAGAACAGAATATTTGAAACAAGTCTTGAAGCATGTTCCATGCAAATTAGGTAGAAAAGGAACCAACTTCAGTGATCTATAACTATTTTCTAGTAAGCTCTTCTTCAACTCAAACGGATAAATACAAAATTATGTACATGATCATAGGATGTTGGATAATTCTTAACTCCTACCAATCTAAGCAAGACATTATCCCTAAGGCCTATGGGTTCCAGATCATTCTTGTTAGTAAAGCTATAGTTCATATGTGCTGATCACCCTTTATCTACAAAGTCTTGCCTCCATACACATTTACTTATCTGACTTTACCACATAAGCAGGAAACTCGAAAATCCAAAGGACAGGAGAGAGAAGAGAAAAAACGGATGTCTTCTTGAAATTGTCCAGGACCAAATACACGAGAAGTTTCTATACTGCCTCTGAGCTGTAGATAGGTTGCAGAGTGCAGTGGTTTTACCAATCGAGTCAATAAGTAGAATAAATAATAAATGAATTCTTCTGTTCTTAATCAAAAAAATTAGGGCAGGCACCACTCATAATAGATTCTCAGTGGAAAAGTTTATATAGGAAAAATGGGTGTGAATAGACACTAGAGTTTCCTGCATATTGTCGTGGGACATTGTCCTGAAAGACATAATTGATTTGTAAGTTCTTAAATGCCTCTGAGATATCCTGAGACATAGTTTAAACAGTTACACTTTTCACATCCTACATTTTCTTGAATACAGACTTCAGAGATAATTAACCATGTCCAAATATATTTATTTGTCTTCTATAGATGATTGGTATAACAGCAGATTATTATACTTCCTGATTCAGTTGAATGATCCTACTCCAACTCCTGAATCCTGATCTAAATCCCAATGCTAGCACCCTTGCACATCTTACGCCACATGCCACAAAGAAGAAGTAAAAGGAGGGGAAGGGTGGATGGGGGGACAGCCAGTCAAGTGATTGAAATAGGCTTGTCCATAACACATACACACCTAAATCCAACGTCAGTGTCTCCAACAGAACAAAAAGAGTGACTGCCCACATCTTGCCCACAGATAAATATACTAACAAATTATACAATCCTTGATTTTATAGACAACAAAGAAAGGCAGCTTATGTTGTGACAAGATAAAAGGAAATGTTTATAGCAGAGGTGAACAAGGGGGACGGTCATGCTTATATAAAAGCTAACTTACTTGTTCACATCTGGATGATAATTCCTTGCAAGTTTCCGGTATGCTGAAAACCAACAAGCATAAAAAGAGTTAGAATATCTAAAACAGGATAAGCCAAGAATAGTAGCTCAAATTAGCTTTGCTACATGGTAGGCATTTTTGAGCTCCAAGAATTCATCTATGAAGATAATGTTATCAACTTATCAACCAGTGTAACTGGTCCTACATAGATTCTATCCATAAAGCAACTGCTCATATCAAGAGAACAATAACATCCACCAGGAACAATATAAGATGTGCATTACATAAAAACCGAAAACCTTCTTCAAAACCATAGGCACCAAGCAAATTAAATTCAAAAATTCTGTTAAAGAAACTAGCTCCACAGATCAATATAATAACAACATTGTGTCAATTCCTCATACCGAGACAATAATAACATCCACCAGAAATTATTTAAGATGTGTACAACAACAGAAAATAAAAACTCATTTGTAGAAAATCATTGGCAGCATGTATGGTGGAATTTGTCTGCTCTCATTACAGTCTTGAAAGATATGTATGAAAGGGCAGTAATAAGTATTCAGACGGTTAGGGGTGATACAAAGATTTCCTTATTACAGTTGGACTCCACCAAGGACCGACTTTGAGCCCTTATCTTTTTGCTTTGGTCATGGATAAGTTAACAAAACATAAATAGGAGGACATTCCTTGGTGAATGATGTTTGCATATGCATAGTTTGAGCACATGAAACCCTGGTTGGAGTTACTTGAAATTTAGAGTTATGATGAACACCCTAGAATTTAAATGTTTCAAGTTATGTACAACTAAAACAGAGTATATGCATTACAATTTCAACCATGAAAAGAGAAGTGAATAAATAGAGTTAACTTAGATGATGTAGATGTTCATGTTCCAGAAAGCACAAATTTCAAATACCTAGGTTCTATTATACAAAGAAATGGGGAAAACAAGAATGATGTCAACCATAAGATTAAAGTAAAATGGATGAAGTGAAGAGCGATAAGAGTCTTATGGGATTGCAAATATCATATAAGTTCATGAAAAGTTCAATAAGAGCGCAATTCAACTAGCTTTGATTTATGGCAGCAAATATAGGGGGTTAAAGAAACAATAAATACACAACATTAGTATGGCAAAAATGAGGATGCTAAAATGGATATGCAAAAATACATTCCTAGAAATACAAAAGTGGCTCCTATTGAGGAAAAGTTGAGAGAAAGGAAATTGAGATGGTTTGGACACATGCACCATACACCAAGAATCACTGGTACAAAAGGTTAAGCGCATTGAAGTGGTAGGAGCAAAGAAAACGAGGGACAGACATACGAAGGCGTGAGAAGGAGTGATACGAAAGACTTACCAGCCATAGATCTTTTAAATCAGAAGGAATGGAGAAAGCAAATCCACATAGCTTATCCCAACTAGTATAGGATTAAGGCTTGGTTGAGTTGAGTTTAGAACCCAACAAATTTCTGCAATTTTTTCATCTTTGTTGACAGTAGGAAATAATCATTTTTTTAGTTTATTATTTTGCATTAGGTGTCATTAGTACAAAAAAATTTAAGTTCTTCATTTATGTTTTCCATTTAAGAAGAGCTCTACAAGTATTACTACTTAACATATCACTTTTATGTAATGAAAAGAACTATTCTTAAACATTTCCGGCAATTACACCTTTCCTTGAGACCATAAGATGCAATTTTCACTGCAAATAAAATGCTAATAAGATCTCAGTGTGATGGCTAAGGAATTTCAAAAATGAAATTCAGAATTTCTTATATTCTTCAAAAACCCTAATTTATTGCCATCAATTAGAATTTTTGGAAATTTATTCAACCTCTACTAGTTATCCAACATCACATGGATATTTTTTGGTGGGCATGGACAAAAAGTTCTTTATCTTGCTTCTCAACTATTCCCAGCACAAAAACAACACTTTCTGGCCTAAACCATTATTTACTATCTTTGATACACAGAAACATTGCATTCAAAAACCTAAACCTAATCCAAGAATGGATTGCACATGAAGGTCCAAAATCCTTCCTAAAAGCTGAAATATAATCCTTGGCTGCTGTTCATGTTAGGAAAACAGCCACCCTGAACAGCGGATGATCTAAGCCTTTCTTGCCTAACCATTTTCTCAGATGATTCCTTTTTATATAACATTTAGCCACCAAACACCCTATTGAAACAATGCAGATTCCTCTAATTTTAGCTACTGCTAAGAATAATTTGCAACACTGACCAGCTGCTAAAACTCATTTTTTGTCAGTCTGATTTGAACTGCAAATCCTAGATTCAATTGTAAATCTCAAACTCCCTAAAACAGAACCTTTCCCTCAGCATTGGAACACTACATGACAATTTGCAACAGCTAAATGAAACTTGCCAATGTTGTTCGACATCCAACATCAACCAGTGTAGACCCAAATATTCTGGTAGAGCATACTTTTCAATTAACTGCTTTTATTAATTTCCATGGTAACATACCAAGTAAGTTTTACTCTAATATAATGTTTTTGAAAAGCTCACAACACTATTTTATGTGAACGACACAAAGCAACAGCATAGGAATCGCACAAATTAACTAGGGTGGAAGCTGTAGAGTTCTTGATTTCCCTAAACTAGAGGAGACCAGCACTTGTACCTTTACCAAAGCAACACCACTCAGAATAACAGTTCATTATGCTGCTGCCTAATAGAGGATAAATTTTCTTCACTGCTAAACTTCAATTACCATAATTTAAAACTATGATATGGAAGATGCATATTATATAAAATCACAGTACAAAGTCATAATTACCCATATTCACTTCTAGAGAGACATGGAATGCGGATGTTCTGCTATTCTGCTGCTTTTGCTCAACTATATCCTTTAGGTCCTTAATGAAGATCCCTTTTCTAGTTTCTTATAGCATGAAATTCCTTTTCTTGAAAATTTTATTTTCAAGGAAACTCAAGTGAAAAGGAAATGTTCTTACTGTGTTGCTTAATCCCATCAATTCTACAGCACCACCTTGTATATCACATAACTTCGGAGAATTATGACACATTATCTTGTAAATCTTTTTTTTATCCTATGGTTCATCTTTCATATTTGCCAAATGATTCACCCTTTCATCTAGAAAGCTATAAATTTCTTCTGCAGTTAAGGCTTTTTCTTAAGCTAGTGGTTCTCCAACGAAGATGAGGCTGCCTCACCAAGCATTGACTTCCAATGTTTGAGACTTTTGTGTATCATGCATTATAATAGTAGCGAGTACCATAATAATGCTTTTTTTTTTTTTTTACTATTCTGCCTCTTGGAACATTTGAAATAGACTCTTTGATATTTCTAGTGAATAATATATATACCCACAAAATTTGTAGAATTCACAAAATAAATTCAAGGGTCTTGGAAGGAAAAAGGAGACCAAACAATCACGGCGTTGCAAGATGTTTGCACTTATTTGGTATATTTAATCAGAGAGGAATGCTAGGTTTTTAAAACATCAGTACTAGCCTTTGCAATTATCACATGACAATTTTTTTTCCTAACTTCATTATGGTGTTAGCATCTAGGTCAAGGGGATGTCCTTATCAGATTAGTCAACATGATTAGAGTGCATCACTATGTTCGTCATATTCTGTTTTTCATTTCCTGATATTAAGGAGGATTACTCATCCTTTTCTACAATATTTTCTTCCCCCTAATAGAATTCTTGGTTTAAAAAATATTTAGGCCTATAGGCTTTCCACATAGAAAAATGGCAAAGATAGGATGAGTTTACACAGCAATAAACAAATAATAGTGGGTCTACATACCGCTTTTGATTTCAGATTTACTCGCATTTTTTGACACTCCAAGAATAGAATAGTAATCCTGCAATTCAGACAGTATTTAGTATTTACGCTCCGAGAAAGGATATCAATATAGAATCAAGCAAGCATTTGAAAAGGAAAAAAAAGAAAGTGGTAAACAAGTAAGACAGCCAATACTGCCATCATGAAGCAAAAATAAAAAGGGTTTAAACTCACAGCATCAGCTCTAACTGTAAATCTTGATCCCCGACGACGACGTGAAGTTTGAGATGGCCCAGTGCAAGATAATAAAGGGAAAGAATCCCGTGAAAATAGGCTTGAACTTGGCGCTGCCAAATAGCTCATCTTGCTGGTGATACTGCACAATGGTTTTGAGCACACTGAATTATCTTTCACTGCAAACTAGATCTGAAGCTTATTCACAGCATACTATGTAATGAAAAATGCCAAACCTCAAGAAAAGCTAATATGATGCACAACATGGCGCAAAAATTATAGTAGCAATCATAACAATAACTACCATATGATGCTAAAGCAGAAAAAATAAAATAAAACTCCTACAACTACCAAAATGACTAAAAGAAAAAGAAAGATATGTTCAAAGATAGACTCAGCTTCCTGTTATGCAAACTAAAAGAAGAAGAGCACAGGGATATCTTGGATCATTCAAGAAGATACAAGGTTGCATCAACAACGGCAGGTGTTCACTGATCCCAGCTTCAGCAGGGGAAAAGGTCACACAATGTCTGAGAAACAATTCTACATAGTTAACATGTGGCTTTCTTGTATTCTGTTTGTATAAGGGTCTTAACATTCTTTCTTTTGTCATTACAAATAACAATTTTAGAGAAAAACAAAAACTGTACTGGATACTAGCAACCACATCCATTTTGTAAACAGCATTGTAATATAAGGCCTGTACTCTAATAAAATTAATTTTTTTTTAACATAAGCTCTATTTTGGTCAATTCAAGGAATTATGGAGTTAAAAAGCCATACTTGTAATCAAATGAACTTAAAAAAAAAATTGCAAATTGGTAAGGTATAGATTGTCATAACTGTATAAGTCATCAAATTAGGATGAGTTGCAAACAGATAACTTTTATCATGACTACCAGTCCAAAAAGCAAGAATTTCACTATAAAGCATGTCAGCATAACATGCTGGCTTCAACTAAGGAGCTGGTAATGACACAACAATAATGCTAGACTCCCACTAAACTAGCCAATTTCATACTTCAAGTTCCTCTAAATACGAATGTATGCATATGCTCATATGTATGCAAGTATATACAAAAGAAGCAAGAGAAAAAGAAGAGAGAGGGAGGGAGATCCTCACGCATAGTGAGCAGTCACTATCCTATTCTGGATATAGGAACGAAGCATGAACTGAGGTCGAATACCCCATTGAGCAACTGATGTACTTCCACAAGGTATAATTGCCATACTATAGATTTTTCAGCGAACAAGACAATCTGATAAATAAGCATACACCTGAAACCCTTCTTCAAGCTGAAAAACATAATAAAACTTGGAAATTTAGTTTAGCACGTAAGAAAATGGATTCCAAAGTCACATAAAAACACTATCCAAAGCATATATTTTACATACATAAATTGGTGTGTGCTTGTTCTAAATGATTGTACCAAGAAAGCAATAGGCTTTTCCTAATTTCTTCAAGAAAAGTGCAATCTTTTTTATATATGAAAATTAAAAATGTAAAAAAAAAGAGACCCATTTTCATGGGTTTGTAAAATTATTATTGCTGATACGAAATTTGAATAAAAAAATAGGAAAAATGAAATGAGAATTCCGTCAAGAAATTTACTTTAGCAACAAACAAAGAAACCCTTGTTTCTCCAGAACTTATACAAGTACTGACTGAATATTGGTATTGAAAGCAAAGAACTGAAATTTAGCTTAAAAAACACTTTCAAAATGCGTAGAGAAATTCAAAATAAATAACAAAAAAATTGAAACAAACCCAATTGTTATTGACTCAATTTCTCACTATTTTGAGCAACTCAATACAAAAAAGTAATCGATTTCGATTACAAAAAATATGCATATAGAGAGAGAAACAGAGAGAGGTAAATGGACCACCTGTGGATTGTCTTGAAGAAAGGATTGTTGGAGGTCTCAGCTCAGGAAAGCAGAATATTAAGCACACACAGAGACAGAAGCAGGTGGAGGATGAGGCTATGAGGCTATAAGGCTACAGCTTTCTCATTGGAACAAGAACAAAACGAAAACCTCATTAAATCAGGTTCCAATATCCTGCATTCCTCACTCTTCTTTGTCTTCGTGTAACCTAAATATCCGCCGTTCGATTGGCTCACGACTGATTTCAAATTTTCTTTTCTTTTTAAAAAAAAAAAATTAAATTAAATTAATTTCTAAAATTATTATATTAAATAAAGTATAATATATATTTTTTTCTATTATAGTCACATTTATACAATAGTAAATGATATTTGGAAATATGTAGATGAGCCAATTATTTAATGATAGAATAAAAATCTATGAAGGGTATTTTAGGAAAAAGTTAATTACATATAATTAATTTAATTATATTTCTTAATTTATGTTAAAATAGAACTATACCTATTATTATTTATATAAAGTATATAATAATTTTATCGAAAAAAATAAATTTCAACAAATTCATCATTAATAAATTTTTTACATTATAAATAAGTATGGTAAGTCTATGCATGATAATTTTATAGCCCATTAAATGACATTAAAATAATTACTTGGTTTATCATATTAAATATATGGTTAAAATCTTAGCAAAATCTAGCAACTTCATTGAAATTTAAAAAGTTGAATAATTTTGTAGATACGAATTGAAATTTAAAGATAATGCTAAAATTAATAAATAAATAAATAAAGTTTAATGAAAATGGACATGAAGCAACCAAAAATGACAAGGTAGAAGATATCAAGAAAAAGTTGAGCATGTTTTATTGTCCTGCAACCATGCTAGAGCAGCATGGGTTGGGTCCTCATGGGGATTTAATCACAATGCTAATATCAATGTGTCATTCGCAGCATGGTGGCTCTCCTTGACCTCTCAACTAAACAGCCATGGTGATAACTCATCCATAATCAAACTAGCTTGTTTTTGTAATTGTTAGGCAATTTGGAAGCAGAGGAATAGTTGGATATTTCAACACAAGCAAATTGATCCATTGCAAATAATAGAGCTGTCCAACAAACTGTTTTAAGAGTATCAATCCACTTAATCCAGCAAAACTTCATCTCAAGATCAAATTATTGTTGTCCCTAATCAATGGCTCCCTCCACTATTAGTTGAAGTGAGAGTTAATTTTGATGCTAGTTTTAGTAAAGGAATAGGGCAAGCAGCTATTGCAGCAATTTTCAGAAATCATAGAAGTTTGATGATTGATGGTATTGCCATGAAGATAAATTTCATAACAGCTCTTCAAGCTGAGGCAAAAGCTATGCTTATGCCAGGAAGATAAACGAAAGAAGTTGGGATTCAAAAGCTGATCATGGAGACAGATTGTAAGGCTCTGCAACAAACCTTCTATGTTCCTATGAAAACCAGTTCATGGGAAATTCAGCCCAATTTAAATATAATTAAGAAGTCAATTTCTGATTTTGTATCCTTTAGTTTTTGTTGGGTTAGGAGGGAATTAAACAAACCAGTTGATTGGATTGCAAACACTGTTAAATAGTTTTTAATCTCCTGTGTGGATGATTTATCCACCTTTAAGGTTGGATTCTCTGTTAATTTCTCATGTATCTGGTATTTGATCAATGAATCAGATGTCAAGAAAGATCTAGAATCACTAGATTTTACAGAAAAAAAAAAAATCCATAGTACTAAACACGTCATCTGAATTAGGCTTTTCATTCAAAAATACAGGGAAGAATTCTCAAAGTACAACAGAAATTTTTAGGCCTAAAATGAGGAATTGATCTTAATCATAGAACAGCCGCAAAACTAGTTACAGTGTTTTCAGTGCTTGAGCAATTGAAATCCAAGCAATGATAGAACCAAAGCACCTTTCATTGCATGAACCTGCAAAATTCAATGAGTCAAATGGAAATTCCACTTTTTCGACGAATCCTGTGACAACCAATAATGAAAGATCACACATCATAAATTTTGAAGATATAGCCCGAGCATGAATAAAAAATTTTAATGTAATTTCTCGAACCATAATAAATGGCATAAATCACACAAAACTTTCACATGATATACGTTAACTGTGTTTTGAACAACTGCACAAACATCTCCTAAAATGGATTTTGTAGCTAACTTGATATAATATTTGTCAGCAAGCTGTCAATGAGACAGTATAGTAATTAAATTATAAGTGGAATAAAAAAAAGAGTTCATTGGGTAACGCAAGCCAAAGGATAAGGAATTTAGAAGAAAAGGAAGAAGAATTATATAAACATACAATCTAAATTGAAAAATAAACAATCGAGATTCCCAAGGAAGATTTAGAATTTGAACCATTTTTATAATACCTTCTCATCTATGCTAAAGGTTAGATATTCATTCAAGATTGCATGGCAGCATATATTTGCCAGAATCTAAACCAAAGATGAACATCGATGACTGATCTTCTAGACCTGAGCCTGCAAGGGTTTACATGATTTAATCTCATTCTAGCAGTCTGAGTTCTAGCAATTCTCTGTAACCAATCTCAAATCAAACCAATCAATACTTATGAATCAACAAGTTATTATATCCTACATATCCTTGTGCATGCAACATGCACACATACAAGAAGGTCATGCATTAGGAATTTTGGTGCATGTACTTTTGACTTGCATGAACTCCCAAGTCATCATTGTCACATGGATAGAACTCCAGTTAACATACAAATGAAAGCAATAACTAAAACACTCCCTCACTAGTAAAAGAACCAGAACCAGTTAGTGACTAAATTCCTCTCTTTGACTCTTGGACACTCACAAAAGACCACCAACTTCACACCATTTATCTTGTTCCTCCCCACTCCCCCTGTATCCTTGTTCTTTCTCTCTCTTCTTTTGTTTCTCCAAAGAAAAAGGGGCCATCAAAGCTAACAATAACTGAAGATGACGCCTACTAGTAGCCTAGATCGAAATTAATTTTGTCTAGTGTCCTTGGTATTTTGTGGTGAATATTTTGAAAAAGAAAAAATAGGGTTAGATTAGATATGCCATAGGTCACACGAACTGAATATGAATAGGTGAAACTGTACAAGCGATACTGAAATGCCATAGTATATGAATGTCTTTTGCATACAGCCTGATGGCATAGACTATGATATCTGAAATATCAAGAAACTCCTTATACCAGCACCTTTACTGGTTTCCACCATCTTGTTTGAACTAACATAATCTCATTTCATAATCCATGCTTATCTATGAATTATAGGCACAGAACATCAATAATGAACTATAGTATTTTCACATGAAATACAAGATAAATAAGTACAGAAAAAGAATAACTAATGATACTTTAAGGAAGACTTTTGCAATTTCAAAATGACAGCCATGACCATTATAAAGTTAATTGGCACGGAGTGAGAACAATTCCTATCTAAAACATCACAGCATAAATGTCTCTATAAGAAACTTCGAATATATATAAAATCTTTATAGAAGTTCAACCTTCCTTTTCATAAATTCTCATATATTGAACTATCTAACCCAACTAATGTTTGATCTCCTTCAAACATATATGTATTTAGTATTTTACAATTGATTATCTTAAAAGCAGATTGCATCAATCCCAATCAAATGCCATGACAGCAAACAAACATACCTCATTGTTCTGTATCTAACCAAGAACCATTCTCTACGTTAGCTTCCAAATTCCAGCCTCTGGATAGATTGAAACTAGTTAGCTATTTAACTTGTAAATTGCTTGTAATAAATAACCAACCAAATAAAAAAGGTAGAAAACCTTTCTGCAGCTTCTTTCTTCAATTCCTCGATCTGCATTTCTATTTTAGTACATGCAGCTTGGATTTCTATATTTTTCAGACTAAGCTCCTTCCATTGCATAGATAAAGCACTCAGCTCATATGCAGTATTATGCTGGTCATTTGGATAAGTTAAATAACTATGAAGCCATCAGTAAAGTGTTCAAAGAGAATATAAGAAGGAAAGCTAGAAATCTGCATCACCTGATGATATTTTCTTTCACGGTTCACAGCTTCAATTTTTTCATTTTGTTCCTGGGCTAACTTTTGCATTCTGAAAAGGCAAAACAATTATCTTAAGCAAAAATGCAAAGCAACATAAAAGTAAAACTTAACTTGTTGATAACAGTGAGGAGAAGTTCCCTAAGGCACATCTACATTGTTAAAGAAACAACTAAAGCAAGATAAAGTAGAAATAGCTGAACTTTTTACTCATTTCTTCAGATTTAATTGGTGCTAAGCATTTAACTCAATCAATTACTATAATGTTGCAGAGACATCCCACCCTCTTCCAAAAATTTAAAAAAAAAAAGGTTAAATAACCAATCAGTACGTCTAGCTGCAGCTTTGGGTGGCTATCCTATATGGTAAAGTCACATGACTACAAAAAAGTGTCTCACACAGCCAGCCCATGTTAACTTAATGACGGAGAATAGGAACATAAAGAAATTCAAATTTAAATGTTCAAGCTTAAAATTATGGTCCCCATTTAATATGGGCATTATTGGGGAAATTATAGAATATTTACTAGTCTTTTTTTAGTTAAATTCAGTGTCTAGCTAAATAAATAAACTGCTGGTCTGTTATTTTAAATCAAGGGCAATTCTGTAATTTCCAGCTTTGCTGGAAAATCTATTCAGATTTGTTTAGGTGTCTATTATTTTTAATTTTAGGTCTTATTTTGAGTCTTTGTTGGTTTAGGAAGATTTTATTCCTTTTCAGTTTATTTTAGAAGTTCAAATCCTTATAGGATGTGGACTAGTTTTGGAGTCCTTTACTTAAAGGTTTAGGAGTTATTTTACATCTATAAATACCTAGCATTGTAATGCTTTTAATTAAGCTTTGTTATTGAATTAAAAAACCAACAATTATGCTATTTCGAGTTGTGTGATGCAATTCAACCTTAGGTGTTATGCCATGGGATCTTGGGTGTGATGTCCAAGAAAGTTTAGGTGTGAATCTTAAATTATTTTATCTTATTTTACTGTTCATAGTGCTTTAATTTCTCCGATGCAGCCCCATGATTCCCTATTACAGCCTCACGATTCCCTGTTATTACTTAATTTCGTTTCTCAAACTCCATTCTTTACAAACCCTAGCCTCCCGTCTATAGTTTCCACTCATCCTAACCTCCATATAAACCCAAATTCATCCCTTTATAACCAACCCTCTAACCAGTCCTGCGTCAGTTTGGTATCAAAGCTTCAAGATCCTAGGAGCAAGTCGCTTTAATATTCGATGATGGAGAATATTCTTTGGAATGAACTTCAGCAATTACAAACTGAAATCAGTGCTTACAAGCTTCGAATAGATGAGTTAAGTTACATTGTCTAAAGCACGAGTATGGTGGTCCTGAAAAATCTCCTCCTTTGTATTATGAATTTATGGCAATTAGTCATGTCCTACATGTTAAGGAACCAAAACTTCAAGATTTGATGATATCTTCTATGGCTAGTCAAGATTAGCAAATTGCAACTAAGCATGATAGAAGACAATTTCAACCAAATAATAGAGTGGGTGACATCGCTTTAAGAGGCAAGATAGAAGTTCCTAACTTTGAAGGTATGTCAAATCCTGCTTTATTTTGTGATTGGCTCCATTGTATTGAATCTTTCTTTGATTGGTATAATATGGCAAAATATCGTTAAGTAAGGTTTGCAAAGATGTAACTGGTTGAGTTAGCTAAATTATGGTGGTATGGTGTTGAGTAGGGATGAGCAAAACCGAACCAAAACAGAAAAACCAAATCTAACAGACTGGTTAGGTTTGGTTTTTTTAAAATTTCGGTTCGGTTTGAAAATTTTAAAATCGAATTAAATTTCAGTTCGGTTCAGTTTTTACCCAAAAAATTTCGATTAAAACCAAACCGACTAAACTTTTATATATATATTAAAATATATTTATTAAACATATATTAAAATTTACTTGAATTTATCTCAAATTTATGAAAAAATAAAAAAAAGAGAAATAGCAAAAAAAAAAAAAAAAAAAAGCCCAAACCGACCAACCGAACCGAACTTTTTCGGTTCGGTTCAGTTTGATAAAAAATAATAATTTAAAAAAAAAAAAAAGCAATATCGGTTCGGTTTTGAACCGAACCAGCCGTTTGCACACCCCTAGTGTTGAGCATGACATGGAAAGATTGAGACAACTATCTATTAGTACATGGAAAGAGATTAAGGCTAAGCTACAAGGGAAGTATCTGCCACCCTATTATTTTGAAAAAATGCGTCAAAGGGTGAATACTTTACAAAAAGGCAGCATGACAATGGTATTGCAACCTCTCCAAAAGCAAGAACTTTCACCAAGAAAGTCAGGGCAACAAGGAATGCAAGCTGTACA
>CATKHJ010134610.1:0-47077 GCA_949750685.1 Vernicia montana | reverse complement strand
AGGTGTGTTGGATGGGTTAGGGGGGTAGGTTTATATAGGTAGAGTAGCTAGGTGATTTTTCATACTTTTTCGATGTGGGATTAAGAATTTTTAGTACAAAACCGCACACAGCACTTTTGGGACCGCACACGGAGGATTCTGGACCGCAGGGAGGAAAACGGACTACGCAGCAAAGTGGACCGCACAGGGCCCATTTGGAACCGCACAGCCCATGTGCGGTCCCTAGAGGGCCCTGTGCGGTCCTCCAGGGTCCGACGGGCTGGTTCGGAGGTTTTTTCGGCCCTTTCTCGCTCGTTTTAGTTTCCAAGGCTTAGTCGCATGTCCGAGGGTTCAGACGGTGCGAAATTCAGGGTTCACAGCCTTCCTATGTCATCTATAGCTTAACCTATATCGTATAATCATATCCGCTTGCAGGCAATGAACAAAATAGGAAACCTGCAGCAAAGGTCCTAAACAGCTACTAAATCAAAAGCATATATCAGTATCGTGTCTAAACTATCCTCCTCCTAGGGTTCACATCCCGTGTGCTATCATCCGAGTCAAATCCTCTCACAATCTCCTGTATCTCCTCCAGAGTCACGTCTGTCCTCAGGCTCTCAGTAGCCTCCTCAGCTGTAGTGGGTGGTGCACTGACTGAACCTGATCTGACCCCCACGGTCGTCCTAAAAAGCCTGATCTCAGTCCCAGCAACACCAAAACTACTCCCTGAAACCCCTCTCTGTGCAGTAGCAGCCCGGGAACCAGTCCTCACTGCTGCAACGAGAGTCCTCCTCGAAACAGCAGTCATCTTCTTCGCTCTAGCAGCAGTAACTCTCATCTGTACCACAACTGTAGTATCCCCCTGCCTCCTCACTGTAGTTGATGTCTCCTCTGTCACAGTCACTGCAGTCTGAGTCACTGATGCAACCTGTAGTGTCGGACTCCCTGTATCCCCTCCGGTCTTCGCCAAAGGTCGAGTCACTCCACATGTCTGTCCAGCAGCCTCATCACCAGTGTCGCCCTCTATCTCCTTCAGTAATGCAGCCCGGTGCTCTCTCTCAACTGGCCAAATAACCTCAGTTAACCAGCTGATATATGCCTTGGTAGTCCAGAAGCCGATCTTTGGGCGCACCGCATGGTAACTCCTCATCCAACCACCCTTGATAGCCCTGGCAATGGGAGTTATAATCTGTGCAGACTCCAAGAAGGGTACAACTGGGGGCGCATCCTGAGTCTGACTCATCTGTCTTATAACCCTCGTCCCCTGGTAGAAAGTAGTCTAGCTCAGACCCAGCAGACAAACTACCCGATACCCATGACTCATGGTCATAAAAGACTTGATGCCATACCACTGGCAATGCCAAAGTATGTCCTCAGGGGCAAGCTCCAGCAACCACCCCATCCACTCCCTAACAGAGCCTCGGCGAACCTGGATCGGCCTCATGCGGTACTGAGAAGCCCTGTAAGGACTCCTCACCGGGGCAGCCACCACCCTGTGATGATCCATGAGCCAGACCTACAAAAGAAACCAAAAATTTCAAAATCAGATATCCGTAAAGTACCAATAAAGGGAAGGGTAAGGCCAAACACATTTTTTCCTCACCTGAAGAATAACTGGAGAAACAGTCCATCTCTCCAAACCTCGGAAGCAGCAATCCAGACTCAATAGTGTCTCAGCCAACACTGCCCCTGCCACAGAGCGACTCTGCTCCATCTGAAGAATCAGGCCAGTCACTCTGGTGTTACCCCATCCGACAGAACCATGGAACATATACCCTGCAGCCAAACAGAAAACCAGGGCTCTCATCATGAGTCTCTGTCTCCTCATATCCCCAGAATCACCAATGTCCTGAAACTCTGCAATCACTACAATCAGGTCCACCTGGCCGTCAATAACCATCTGACTCGCAGCATCCTCAAGCAGATCCAGAAACTCCTGAAAAATTCGAAAATGACTCACTCTGAACTCCAGCACCACTAGGACTGCCTCGGGATCACAGCCCAATATGGCGCTAAACTCCTCAAACATGGGGTAAAGCTCCTCCATAGCTGCACCAAAGCGAAAAACTCGGGCCACGGGATCCCAGAACCTAAAACAGGCTCTCAGAAAATCCCAGTCAACTCGAACCCCCCGCAGTGTCACCATCGCTGCAATGCCATATTTGCCTAAATTGATCCTCTCTACCTTCTCGAGTCTCTTGGTCCATGCATGCATACTGTGACTGAAATATGGCTCTATGAATGTGAAAGTCAGAAGAAAATAAGTGGAAAAGTAACAAAAGAATGAAAACTATAAGAAAATTTGAGAAACGAGTAAAGCTTTGGCACAAAAATCAAAAAGAAGTGAAATCTACCTCAGAATGGGTGCCAATTTATAGACCCAAGAAGTGTTAACATCAGAAAGTACAGAAAGGACCAAAAAAATGGCTCTGCCGCCGGACCCCCCGGCGGCGCCTCCTAGCCATCTGGCGGCTGCCGCCAAAGCACCTAGCGGCGCCGCCCAGATGGCTGGCGAAGCCGCCGGCTTGTCCGGCGGCTAGCTCTTTTTTGTGGTCCCCTTCAATTTTTGCCACCTTTTGAAGCCCCGCGACCTATTTATAGACCCCCTAAAACAATTTTGATTTGTTTTCTTCCCTTATTGGGATAGAAAACTCGAAAGGAAAGAGACCGGGGACAAGCAGAAGCAATGAATTAGGAGTCGTAATTCAGCAAAAGTCACGTCTTAGGTCATGCATCCTTTGCTCAAAATTGCATACATGACATATGATTTTGCAGTACATGCATTCACGACGCATAAAACATGCACGGTAGAGCAAAACACTGAAAGAGTCGCATAATAAAACATGCATACATGAATATACATCATCGGCATCATCAAAACACATAACATAAGAGTGCATACATCAATATATAATCATAGCAGTACAGTCATCCGTAAGAGTACTGTCTCCCGCCAGGGGAGTAGAAAAAGAAAAGAGAAGCTAATAACCGACACAGTCATATGCTGCTACCCGCCAGGGGCCATACAAATACAGTCATCCAAAAATAAAGTACTATCTCCCATCAGGGGAGTAAAACAGAGAAACGAGAAGGAAAACAACAACTGAAGTCAACATCGATATTAGTGAGCAGCAATCATCGCCTCCCTTTGCGTCGTCTCCGAGGGGCAGCCTCATCACTCTGCTCTTGCGACTTTGAAATATGAGTATGGGTGAGCATGCCGGAGATGGCATTCTCCATCTTACGGGCAATAAGATAAGTGCTCTAGATGAACTCCCTGGGTATCTGCACACAAGAGAGGCAAACATCAGATGTTTGAGATCTTTTCTCAAAACGCAATAGAATGCAAGGAAACTCCCACCTAAGGATCTTTTCCGAAGGATGGGTGAGTAAAAAGCAAACCTCAATATCATTAGGAATGGGTCGTATACCAGGGCGAACAACAGTAGGGAGTGGCCACAACCTCATAGAACCGTCAGGGAGATAGTAAAAGATGTCCTCTGAAATGCGAAATTCTGAGTCTAAGAGAGTCGCACCCGGGGCATGGCCAAGATCGTCGCCCCCCTGATCTGGAACCGGAACAGGCTCCCCAGAAGCACTATCAATGAAAACCTCGGGAGCCGCTGGGGGGACAGCCCTTCTTGGGGCGGCAGAGGCAAGGGAAGACCCCCATCGAGGTGTGATCCGACGCATCAGGAATGTATCGCAATAGTCACGGTAACTCAGCTCGGGCTATCGTTCTTGAAAATGATATGCTGGATCACCTCTAAACATCTCGGGAGAGATCGTGATATCCAATCCAAACCTCATGTCAATGGGCGGATACAACATCGAGGTGGATGTCACTCGTCGAGATCTAGAAACAACCAAGTAAAGATTAGGAGAGTCCTTCACCGCGGTTCCTTATAAGGTGGAGGACCAAAGCAGATCAAATGGTGAACCGCCCGTCGGAAGAAGAGCAGATTGGCATCATTGTCAAAAATATCCTCCCTCAGTACCAAGTCCATCAGCAAACTCAGTATCTCGCAGACTTCAGGGCTCTCATCGCCACCGCTACCAAGATCGAGGATCTGATCCAATCAGGATGAATCAAGGATGAATCCTTTAGTTCGAGGTATCACAAGAACAACAATTACATAACCAATTCCACCACCCAAAGAGGAGGAGACGTAAATGTTGTCTCTTATCAGCCAATAAGGTTAGAATCAATGAGGACTTTCTCTGAGCTAGGTATGCCCCTCAACATTATTTACAAGAAAGTCCTAGAGGCTCATCTAGTTAAGCCCCTTGAACCACGAGCTCCTCCAAATCCCTTGCCCAAGGGCTACAATGCAAACGAGCATTGTGATTACTATTGTGAAGCGGGGCACAAGACCGACGCATGTAAGGATCTGAAACACAAAATTCAGGATTTCATCGATAACGGAGACATCATTGCCCCCAAGCCAAAGCCTAATATTGCCATCAATCCTCTTCCGAACCACTGAGCTCATCCAACCATCCCAAGCTCTAACCAATAATTGGTACTTTGAGAAGGGTGCCGGCCCTGCTGTGCCCGAGTCTTCTCAGTTCATATCTGAGTCCTTTGAGTCGTCTCAGTCCATGTCCGAGTCTGAGTCGAGTCCTTTGAGTTTATCCGAGTCTTTTAAGTCTGTTTCTGAATCTGAGTCTGTCGAGTCTTCCTTTTTGAGTCTGTATTTTGCCTTCTAGGCTTATCCTTTAATGTAACCCATGATGATGGAACTTTTATCAGCAATGAAAAGTTTGAACCTTCTGTTTTGCTCTACTTTTTCTGATTCATCATTGAATAGGATATCTAAAAAAAGAAAATTAAAAAAAAATTAAAAAGGCAAATGAATCAATTAATTATGGCATAGAGGAAAAATAAAAAAGTCACATACATTGTATTTGCATATCATGACAGGTAGGCATTAATCAAAGGGCTCATGTTTTTCCTGGACTGTTTTGCATGGAACCCAAAGACATGGTAGACTCAAGTATCATGGTTCACAAGATTCCGGCCCACACACATATAAAGCCTATTAAGCAAAAGTTGCTAAAAATGAAAGCAGAGTGAATCAACTGGTGTCATGACCGGCTGAATGCCACCAACTAAAAGAGAATAGATGCTTTGTATAATATTCAAGATTACCGATAGAAGCTAGCCAGACACTTCAATAAAAGGTGAAAGAAGAGAGGTTTGCAAGAAGGGAATCTTATCCTAAAAGTGATCCGACCTCCTGTGCACGACCCAAGAGGAAAGTTCATACCAAAATGAGCTGGACCATACGTACTCAAGAAGATTCTATCCGACGTAGGTGCCATCCTCATGGACATAGATGAAAACCAGTTCTCCAATCCTTGCAATCTGGACCAACTAAAGAGATACTTTGTCTGAAAGTAATGTTTGCATTTAGCTTCTCTATTTTCAAATGCATCTGTAATCAGAACTACGTGAACCTAATTCTCCCTAAAAAGAAAATGATAGAAAAATGATGTAAGGGATACGTAGGCAGCCCGACTCGGGTGCGGTCCAAATCATAGTAGAAGACTTTTTTTTTGTTCACATGACAAAGCATCTCATTCTCATTTCCTTTGTGCCTTAATGCATCATTCACTTGGTTCTTTTGTAAAAAAAAAAAAAAAAAAAAAAAAAGATGCTCGCTAAGCTGAAAACCTGAAAGGGCAGCTTAGGCAGAAATTATAGCAAGCTCGTCGAGTTGAAAACCCGAGAGGGCGACTCGGGCAGAAGTTAAAGCAAAAATAAAGGATGACTTATACAATGATGATCAGATTTTGAAGAATACAATCCATCATCAATAAAAAGGATAGCTCGTTCCAAATATCATTTACAACTTATCCCGTATCGTGTGGCCATATCATCTTGCAGGCATATGCAAACACAGGAAACCCGCAGCAAATCCTAAGCAAGTACAAGATAAAAAAAAAAGTGTCGTCATCATGTCTGAAGTCAGAGTCTAGCCAATCCTGCTCTTCCTCCTAAGGTGCACATCCTTCGTACTTTCGTCAAAATCATAGTCCACCACAATCTCCTCAATGGTCACACACCTCCTCCTAGCTCTCTCTGCTACAGCAGTAGAGGTACTAGCAGAACCAAAATTGCTCCCCACTATCATACCAAAAAGCCTACCCCAAATGTCAGTAGCTCAAAAACTACTCCCAGAAATCCTCCTCTGTATAATAGTAGCTCGAAAACCAGTCTCTGCTGCTGCAGCTCGAAAACCAGTCTTTGCACCAATTGCAATAACCCTCCTCTGAATCACCATTGTAGTGTCACCTTGTCTCCTCACTACAGTCACAACCTTCTCTGTCACTCCCACTGTAGTCTCAGTCACCAGTATAACCTGTAGTGTCAAAACCCAGTAGCTCCTTGAGTCTCATCTGAAGGTCAAGTCACTCTCTCTGTCTCTCTTATAATAGTCTCCCCTTCTTCTATAGTGTCATCATCAATGTCACTCAGTAGAGCAGCTCAACACTCTCTCTCAACTGGCCAAACAACCTCAGCCACAGTACGACTCTACCCCATCTAAAGTGTCAAACCCACTACTCTAGCATCACCCCAACTAGTAGAACTAGAAAAAAAAAAAAAAAAACCCCAGCCATCAAACAAACAAGACGAGGGCCCTCATCCTAAGCCTCTGCCTTTTCAAGTCTCCAAAGTCACTGGGATCCTAAAACTCCTCAATCATAGCGGTCGCATTCACCCAACCATCAATGACTATCCAGCTAGCAACATCTTGAGGGCAGGTCCAGAAACTCCTGAAAAGACCAAAAATGCCTAACTCTAAACTCTGGCACCACCAGGACTGCCTTTGGATCGCAGCCGAACTCCTTGAAGGTGGGGCACAGCTCCTCCATAGCAACACCAAAATGAAAAGCACAGGCCACCGGGTCCCAAAACCTGAAGCAAGCCTTCAGAAAATCTCAGTCAACCCGCACTCCCCGTAAAAGTCATCATCGATACAATACAATATCTACCCAAATTAATTCTCTCCACCTTCTCGAGTTTCTTAGTCCATAAATGAGTGTAATGACTGAAAATACAGCTTCATGGATGTAAAAAAAAAATAACATGAAAAATTGCATTCATAACATACACAAAGCAAACTCGTGAATCCACCCTCTTGCATCCATACATTCATCTGTTAGATGCATCATCACAGATCATCCATAGCATTGAAGTCGAACAAAATGTCTATGAATCCCAAAACATGCATACATAAACATGCATCATTTGTGCACCAACATCTATGCATATGCAATCATTTGCAGTTATACACCATCATGCATAAGCCAAAATTAACCAGTACCTCTTTGAAGCTAACCGACATCTTTCTAGAATTGACCAGTACCTCCTCGAAGCTGACCGACATCTTTCTGAAACTGACCAGTACCTCATCGAAGCTGACCAACATCTTTCCAGAATTGACCAGTACCTCCTCGAAGCTGACTGACATCTTTTCAGAATTGACCAGTACCTCCTCGAAACTGACCGACATCTTTCCAGAATTAACCAGTACCTCCTCGAAGCTGACCGACATCTTTTTAGAATTGACCAGTACCTCCTCGAAGCTGACCGACATCTTTCTAGAATTGACTAGTACCTCCTCGAAACTAACCGACATCTTTCTGAAACTGACTAGTACCTCCTCGAAACTAACCGACATCTTTCCTAAATTGATAGGTACCTTCTCGAAGCTGACCGTGACACCATTTCACAACTATACTTCCAAGCAAAGCAGCCTTCCTTCATCCGACCCTGACCATGGTAATAATCTTTCACCCGATTCTGACCGTGGTAACCATCTTTTACCCAAGAGACAACCAGTTATAATACCAATGATGAAAAATCTCCCAAAGATACCGGGAGCGTCTTTCCTTATCAATCAATCCAGTTAAATCTTCACCCAGAAATGTCTAGAAACGATCACCCAGACATAACTTTGGTTCCTTATACCATCCCTTTTCGACCATGACTCTCACCCAAACATGTCCAAGAACTAACCTATACATTACTTTGGTTCCTTATACCATCTCTTTTCAACCATGTCTCTCACCCAAACATATCCAAGCACTGACCTAGACATCACTTTGGTTCCTTGTACCATCCCTTCTCTCGAGTTCACTATCATCAGAATCGCCTTACAGACAAGACAATTTTGATGAGGGGGTAGCTGTGAACCCTCATTTTAGCACCTCCAAAATTATTTCTGAATTCACCAGAGCTGAACAGAATATTTTTCTATCCAAACTAACACTTTTTCGATTCTGACCAGGCTATTTGTACCAGACAATATTTTTCTAAAACTGATCGGATCTCTCTCAAAACTGACTACCAATCTGTCCGATAATTAATTTTGGATTCACCGATACTGATCGGTAATTTTTTAGACTTCAGAATACCCTGAAAAACTAACCTAGAAACTGAAAAAAAGCCTACAAATCAGACACTGAATGCTGGCTGCCGGAGCTCCTGGGGGATCTGCCGGAGCTCCTGGGGGATCTGCCGGAGCTTCCACTCCGGTGGATCCGCCAAATCGCATCAATTTTCATGTCGTACTGATGTCAGTCCCTCCATGTCAGCAGTTGCCAGTAGGCCTAGCTCGTCCGCCAGACGTCCGTCACCTCGCAGATGTCACCTTTTTCGTCGAAATGTCCCTTTTACCCCTCATTTTTTCCACTTTTTAGGCCCTTTTTGGTCTTTTTCATCTGCTCCTATAAATACCCCTCTCCCTCACCATTTCACATCACACCTTGGGCATTTGTGATTACTATCCACTTGCTCCCTTCTCTCTCTCTCTAATTAGTTTTCTCTCTCAATTAGTATATTAATTAAAAATTAATTTTAATTAATTAATTAATTTTTCAATTAGTCTCCACTCATGTTGAATTAGTTAATTAATTAAAAATTAATTTTAATTAATTAATTAAATTTTCAATTAGTCTCCACTCATGTTGAATTAGTTAATTAATTAAAAATTAATTTTAATTAATTAATTAATTTTTCAATTAGTTTTCATTCAATTTGATTAATTAATCATTTTAGTTAATCATTTTAATTAATTAAAATTGGGTAATCAAGCAACTAAATCATCAAATCAATGTCCTTTTTAACCAACCTCGTTTTACAAAACGGAACTTTGATCCGGCAAAACCACTCTCCCACCTCACAAACCCACAAAGAAGGTATAATCTTTTATCCTCACTCAAACCCCAAACCAAACCAAACCAATCAAATCTGACCGATCCTTAAAACCCCTCCACCTCATCGTGGAATGAATTAAGTGGGTTTTGATCCCAATTCAATGGAGTACGTAGGCAAGTTTGGAATCTAAATCTAAGTTTCAAATCCAAATCTCAATCAATCCTCCTCCCCTTTTATTTTTCATGTAAATGTCAAATTATACTTTCCTTGTAAATTTCAATTAAAGCAGTTATTTTTTTAATTATTTTAGAGTAAATAAGCGATTCTGTGATTTTCCTAGTATCTATAAGAGCTAAAGGAAATACTCTCCTTTACTTCTGGATGTTTAAATACTTGCTTTTTATTTTCTCCATATGTCTCATAATTATGCCATGCTCATGCATTGCAAATCGTTATTAATACTTGTCATCCATGAAATCATTTTTCAAATCAAATTAAATTAAATAGCCAAATTGAAATTATTTTAACCAAAAATCTATTCTCCGAGCTCAACCTGGTTCGATGATTAGTGACTTTATTACTGGGTAAATTAATCAAATATTAAATTGGAATCAAATTGAGGTTTTCCTTAATTTTTTCATTTAAATAAATTAGAATGACGACTCTTGAATTCTTTTCAAAAATCAAATCAATTTTTTGAGACGATAGCCACTTCCAATCATGAGCACTGAAACCCGTACCTTAACTCCCTTAAAAATCGCTCACCTTTCCTTAAGGCATTTTTCTGAGCGAGGGGAGGGGCGTTCGAGCGAGGCCTCACACATTCATTGAATATATTACATGAACCCTTAACCATATATCTTGATATCTCAAATATCTAACCATAGATCTATCATTCTTAAACCTTATTAACAATTATACCTCTTAGCCATTTAACCCAAACTTAATTCTAGGGTTCTATACATTTAGGGTTTCTAACAAAATCTTTCTATCAATTAATCACTTGCAATAAACACCATTATTAGCTTCTATCTAACTCAATAATGATGCTACAACACTCTATTAATAAAGCCCATAAAGAAAATTGAAGGAATGACAACTTACTTCAACATGTCTCTTTCACTCTCAAATCCAAATCTTCAAGAATAAATGAATAAATCCTCCTTAGATTTTATATATCATTTGTTGTCTTGAGTTAAAATGATGAATTTTGGCCTTAGAGGAATATTTATGGAGTTGGGGGCTGTTGGAATTGGAGAAAATGAAAAAATAACTCAATTTTTCTGTGTTGGACTGATCTGTCCTTTTTTTAATTCTAGACGATGAACGAGCGTTCATACCCAATTTTCACAATTTTACTATTCACACAGAATGGATTCTCACGAACATTCACCAATATGAACGAGCGTTCACCTACATGAACGAGTGTTCATACTCTATGAACGAGCATTTATGCCTATATGAATGAGCATTCATACTCCGATTCCATAAACTCAATCCAATACATTAAAACAATCTTCAAACTATCTCAAATGGCTATAAGCTTATTCCACAAACATCTATCAATCCAAAATCCTTACAATACATAGATCAAACATCAATAATACTCATTCCATACTTCCTACTAATCATTCTCTTATTAAGAATAACATCTGAAGCCACTTGTCACATGCATCCCTCAATCCAAAAGAATCACAATAGTTCAATCATCAAAACACTCAAAAACAATCAAACTTGGAAGTCAGAATCCATTAACTCTTAATACTTACATTCCTTCATCCAAAACCATCACAAACATAACTTAATCATCATATAACACTTAGAAATCATAAACCATAAGAAATTGTATACCCATTAACATACTCATCAAATAAGGTAAACAACCTTGGCCATGGACATTCATGAAATTATACAATGCTATGCTATTAACCATACAACATGATACATTTCCTTTCAACTCTTCAAACACTCTTAGCTCATCCATTCATCCACAATTAGGTCCAATCATCTAAGATACCATTCAACCATGCACTTTCATGAAACTTAGGCAAACTAATAATGTAACTTATTAAGAAATCAAGCTCTACTACTCATATCTTTACGATATATCTTATGACACTAAAAGCAACAAAAATCTGGGGATATTACAATACTTTGTTCGGTTTGGATAATAGTAGAACCCGATTCAATTATATATATTATATATATATTTTATTTTTGTAAATATTATATGTATTTAATATATATATTTTTAAATTTTAAATTTATTTTTTTTATGTGAAATATAAGCAATATTGTATGGAAATGTTGAAAAAAATATAAATATATATATATATATATATATGAGAAAATAATATTAATTTTTTTTAAATAGAAAAAAAAAATAAATATAAACAGTAATAGCCGACTTGACCCGAAATGAGGAGAGAGCTGATATTTTTTTTTTAAACGGATCGGATTCGGATTTTACAAAAACCGTCTCAAAACCCGACCAGTTGCCATCCTACTTGATAGAAACTAAATACTTCAAATTCTCTCCCATCCAAAATTCGTTCACGGCTTCTCTCTTCAATTGTCCACAAAGTGTCAATTAGTATCCCATCTACTGATTCCGAAAGCTGTTCAGAGAGAGTGATGGGGTTGGAAATTGTGGAACCAAACTCATGCATAAGAGGTTGTTGCAGCAGCAATTCCATCCCTCTTCACCTCCCTCCTTCTTCTTACACTCTGCTTTCCCCAATTGCCAGAGGTAACTCCTCAATTCTTTTCTCCAGTTTCAATAATTTAGCTGCATTCTTCTTTTCAAGGCAATCTAATTGCTTTCAGTTTTGGTGTGTAGGGGCAGAGAGTGTAGTATATGAAGGAATTCTGGATGGGAAAAAAGTGGCTGTCAAGAAACCCATCTTGTCTACTTCTGAGGACATTGATAAGTTCCATAAGGAGCTGCAACTCTTATGGTAATTTTTAGTACAATTTAACTTATATTGATTTTAAGATGGTAAATGCTTCTTTGACCTCTCTCTCATTTTGTGGTACTTTTGTTCCATCAAATTTAACCCTGCTTACATTCTTTTATCTTATTAAAGTTGCGGTGCATCTATTCCATTTGATTTGTGGTTAGCTTGTAATTCCTAGCCCTTTCTGTGTTTCTTGAGTTAATTACATAATTAGTCACTTCGAGTTTGGAATGTGTTTAGGGTTGTTACTTAACTTCAGTTTGTTCTAATTTCATCACTCAATTTTAATTTGTCACTACTGCCAGAATTCCACCAATCCCTTTACTGAAACTTGATGGAAAAAATGTGGTAGCCCAATTGGCATTCATATTGAACAATTGTTCTGTAATTTGCAATTGATAGGTCTAAAAAGGAAAATTTTTGGATTATAGGGTTGAAACTAGTCTGCTATGTCAGATTTCTATTCAGTTATGGTGATGGGAGTAATGGAATTCTGTCAATAATGACTAAATTGTAAACAAAATTAATTATGGATGATGAAATTTAAACAAATAGAAAATTTAGTCTCCCCTGTGTTTGGCTTGCTTTTGATGCTTTTTATTATCGTAGAAGCAAAAAAAGAGAGATGCAATATTTAATAAGATGAAAAAAATATATTTAAAAGGCAAAAAATTATATCTTGTGAAAAGCAAATAATTAATTCCCTGTTGCAGATCTGGTTTTCTTATCTCATTTTTAGTGGAATTCATATATTTATTAACTATATGTTCACATTATTGCATTTGCTTTACAACGAAAATAATTTGTAGAAAGGAGTTATCAGGATGGAAAAAAAAAAAAGTAGCTGCTCAAACAAAGTCCCTTGAGTTTCTATTTCTCTTTTTGGTTCTTCTATTTCTGTTTCGTCTCATTATGTTCACCGTTCCATTTCTTACGTTGTTGTGTTCCAAATATGGCCTTAATGTACTGCATTATGGTTCCAGTGGCGTGAGTTTTTTTTCCTTCTCCTTCTGGACATGCATGCATGCACTGATTTCATAAATTTAGGTTTACTGAATGATAATGATGACAGCTTTTTATACCTTTTGTTTTAATTATGTTTTTTATTTACTAATGAAGCAAGCTAGATCATCCGGGAATAGTGAGGCTGGTTGCAGCACATGCAAAGCCTCCCAATTACATGTTCTTTTTCGAATTCTATGAATCTGGCAATCTTACTGGGAAATTACACGTGGAAGAATGGAGTCCAAGTATTGATCTGATGCTCATGATCACTGTTCACTTGGGTATGACTTTAATTAGCTAACATGTTTCTCCTCTTCTGCCCCCACCTCTCTGTCTGTATTTATTATGTATTATTTACTTCAAGCCTGAAATATTGCATTAGGAGTAGATTCCTCTTTAGGAGACATGGATATGCACATTCCCATTTAGGAGACATATAATTCTTGCTATCATTTAGATTTTTTTTAAAAAAATTTTAGAAAAATTTTCTTATTTGGAAATATGTTTGCTCCCTATCTAATTGTCATGAGAATTTTTTATGTAATAGTTGCAAGCTTTGATGAACAAAACAAAGTAGTCTTCATATATATATATATATATATATATATATATATATATATATATATATATATATATATATATATATATATATATATGTATCTGACCTTGTCTTGGACTTTCTGAGTAATGAAATATGAGTTTAACATGACTTATTTGTTCTTAAAGGGCATGTTTGTCATGGTTCCTCTCTTCTCTCTCTCTTGAATGTGCACTTACTCTTAGTTCCCTTCTGTTTTCCTTGGACTTTTCCTTTTTTTTTTTTTTCTTCCTGTTTTTGCGTTAACTGTAAAATACCCAGCACCAACTCATTTATAAACCCAAATTTCTAGGTTTCATTAGTAGAACCTATTGCACATCACACACTTTCTTTTGTGTCTTCTGCTCCCAATAACTCTTCCTCTTATCTTCCCCTGTCTACTAACTAAACAAGGGGGAAGTTGCTTTGCTTGTCTTTCCCCTTAAATCCCTTATATTCATTCCTTCCTTCCAAACTCCCAGTCATACCATTATCAGAGGGCTGAAGCAACCATTTTAGTATATTTGGAGACAGCAATTCTGTAAATTGAAAGCAGATAAAAATGGATTTCCATTTTGCACGTTTCCTGTTTCTAGTGCAGGGTACAGACTGATTGTAAGAAAAATTAGATAATGAGCAAGATTTAGGAATTGAATGACCTGAGTGAAAGTTAGGTGACATTGATTGTATTATTGTAGAATGCAATTTAGTTTCTTTATTTTTGTTTGTTTTCTATTGCGTGGAGTTTCTCTTAGTTCATTTGGCCATGTGTCTGCGTGGGGAACTTCTTTCAGAATATTTCAATAAAATGTTTATTTTATCTTTTAATCAACTAGAAGTTTTTCAAGGATTCCGATGAATGGTATAACACTTTTTTCTGTTTCCTCTATTTTCTTCTTCCAGCTAAGGCTCTGCAGTATCTTCATAACCATGGGATTGTACATAGGGATGTGAAACCAGCAAATATTCTTGTAATTTCCTTCCATAATCTCTTAGTGGGCCTATAGTTTCCTTTGTCATCATAAATTGTGAATAAATCTTTTTGAGAAAAATGTCAAATTATATAACCCTACTAATGCATGTGATGTAGCTTGACAGAAACCTTTGTCCGCACCTAGCTGACTTTGGTTTGGCGGAATACAGGAAGAATCTTAAAGGAGTTTCTGTTGAGAATTGGAGATCATCAGGAAAGCCAACTGGTGGTTTCCACAAAAAGAACATGGTTGGGACACTCATTTATATGGCACCTGAAATATTGAAAAAGGAGATACATACTGAAAAATCAGACGTCTACAGTTTTGGGATATCCGTCAAGTAAGAGCATGAGACAGATTTATTGCATTTGTGCTAACTCACAAGGCTTCTTTTCGACTGAAACAAGATAAAAAGTTATGCACTTTCACTTTTGTGCTTTCATCTTATTCACTTAAATTTTGAGTGGGTAGTTGGACTAAGAAACTTTTGGACATACTATCTTTTCCAATGAAATTATTACATGATCATCAAAGATGATTTAGTGGAGCAATTATAACCTAATTATAGTTGTATAATGTTTATTGCATCTGGAAAGCTTTTAGGCACAAATTATTTTGATTTATTTTTTTATACAAATAGAGCAATTAAATCTGCTTTCTTGTTAACACTCAAAAAAAAAAAATCTGCTTTCTTGATGGAAGAAACAGGGGAAAATATTAGCTCACCAAGAATAACAATAAGAGCCCTATGCATTTGTTCAATGAAAATAGCATTCATGTTACACTAAGATGTGGCTTGGGTCATAGTTACATAGTTGACTGTTATAAATGCTTTCACTGATTTTTTTTGGATGTCCATTTAAGGGTTTGCACCTCTCATGCTACTGATGTTGTGTTTTCATTGTGCTTTTAGCCCTCTGTTTGAACTTTTAGCTTTGGAATAAAGTTTGTCATAACTTTGACCCTTATTTCTTCTTTTAGATAATTGAATGTCAAATAAGTATCAGGGTGGTAAAAATTTTTCCTTTTTCAACTTCAACTTGAGTGTTGGATAAATCAAAAGGCTGAATTTGACTTATGGATATAAACATATTGATGACATCTTAGAGAAATTAAATGTGAAATGCGAAGATATTATACTAATTGTTTGAGACAGAAAACTTAATTAGAACTAAATATAGCAGTGGTTCTTGTGGCTGCTTTCAGTACAAATCCAAAGCTGTGCCATGTAGTGGGAAAGCTACTTCCAGTCTTCCACAAGAAGAGCTGAAGGATATGCAATTAGGCAGTAATTAAGTTCTAAAGGCGCTGTTCAAGAAATATAATTTGAATGGGACAAACACTTGGAGTATGCTAGTGTACTCACTCATAGCTATATCTCGTTTGGAGTATGCTAGTGTATTCACTCATGCTATATCTTGTGATAACTGGTAACCTATAACTTGATTGTGATTCTTTTCACCTGTCCTTGATTGTTTGTGATGGGTTAGAGCTTAGTAGAATTGGAGATTTATAGCTATGTAGTGGGGACACTACTTCCAGTCTTCCACAAGAGCTGAAGGGTATGCAATTAGGCAGTAATTAAGTTCTGAAGGCACTGTTCAAGAAATATAATTGAATGGAACAAACACTTGGAGTATGCTAGTGTACTCACTCATAGCTATATCTCGTTTGGAGTATGCTAGTGTATATCTTGTGATAGCTAGTAACCTATAACTTGATTGTGATTCTATTCACTCGCCCATGATTGTTTGCGGTGGGTTAGAGCTTAGTAGAATTGGAGACTTACAGTGAAAATTCTTTATAAAGGGTGATTATGGATATGGGTTGGAGCCGACTTATAGATGTTTGAGGGCAAAAAGTGGATGTTTTGATCGGAGAAGAATGTTTGCAGAAAATTTTAAGCAGCTAGCAACACTAAGAAAAAGCTGTTGGTTTCTAAAGAATGTAGAATGCTAGGATTGAAGGTTGCAAAGGAAAAAATGTCTAGGATTTTGAGGATAGGATTTTGGAATGCAGAAGATAGGAAAGAATGGCTGAATTTATGTTAAGAAGTATCACAGAAGTGTTGGAAATTACACTCAGAATAAAAATAATGCTCCATTTGTTTCGTGGCAAGTATAGAAAATATTTTCCACGTTTTTTGGTGTTTGGGACGCTTAGGAAAATTGGTCAGTGGAGAGTGTGTTCTTAGTCAATGGGAAAACTATGACATTTTCCAAACTTTCAAAAACTCATAAAAAGGATTGAAGCTTAGGGCAATGAATCAATTTGATACTGGTACAGGATTTTTGTCATCATCATCATCATTGATGCAAATACGAAATCAGGTGTTTTTTTTTTTTTTTTTTTTTTCATTTCTTTTGTTGTTGAAAGTATGCAGTTTTAAGCAAACTAAATATTATGTACTTAGATTTATACCCTCTTGACAGGAAGATAGTTAATCTGTAAGCAACTTTAATTGAAGCAAGAAGTATTTGATATGATTGTAGGTAGGCAGAATAAAGAAGAATGATAAAATGCAACTGAACCCAACTACTCCGGGATTAAAATCTAGTAGAGTTCAGTGTGTGTGTGTGTGTGTGTGCCTATCAGAGAGAGATTGATGACTAGACAAGTATTGTAGAGATTGATGATTAGACGAGTATTGCATGTGTTATAGCTCTACAATACTGACTCAAATTGATCTGCTTTTTGAATTTTAGGATATATGATTGGGTATCTGTAATTGCTTATGCAGACCTTAAATATATATGCCAAGTAGCATTGATTAAATTGGTGATCCTACCTATTCACTATCATAGTTTCAATTTCTTGCGTTGCCATTCACCTAGCATGCATTTTTTGGCTTTTCCTAGAGTTTCAGATACAAATTTTCATTTACTTTTTCTCTCCCATGAATGAGAAACTTCATTTCCATTCTATTGTAGTGAGCTTCTTACTGGTGTTGTCCCATATACTGACCTTCGTGCAGAAGCTCAGGTTAGCCTTTCTTATTTTTGGTTTATTTTTTTTTTGTGGTTTCTTTTATTATTATTATTATTATTATTATTATTATTATGATAGTAGGCATGCCATTTTTTGGTTATTAGCATTTGAAATTGAGCTGATATTTATGATGTGTTTCCATTTAGTTGTATTCTAAACTGAACCAATGTACTGTGACATGTACTTTTAGCCCCTCCTAGTATCTAAATATTTCAATTATTAACCTTTGGGATGACTACATTAGATCTTCTAGGGGTTAATTTCACCCATGGTCCTTGAAGTATTCACTAATGCACATTATGGTCATCGAACTTGATTTTGTTAAATAAATATCATTTAACTTCGCTTAATGGTCACTTAAATATCATTTAAGGCTGTTTTTGTTAGAAGCTGTAACGGAAACATGACATGATGAGCCAACGAAGCAATTTTAATTTAAAAAATGCCACGTCAGACTCCCTCAGCTCAGTTTTTCTCTCTCCTTGTGTGAGGAAACCCACTTCTCCCTCGCCTCTCTATACCGAGGTCCTCGACTCATCTTTCTAACAACAAGCTCTTGAGCTCGTCTCTCTATACCGTACTCCTCTGCCCTCCTCGCCATATCGAGCTTGTGATCTCGCCTCTCCATATCGAGCTCGTGAGCTCGCCTCTCCACACTGAGCTAATCGGCTCGTCTCTCTATACCGAGCTATTTAACTCGCCTCTCGACACCAAACTCGTCACCTCGCTTCTCCACATCGAGCTCGTGAGCTCACCTTTCCACACCGAGCTCCTCGACTTGTCTCTCTATATTGAGCTATTCAACTCGTCTCTCGACACCAAACTCCTTGCCTCGCCTCGCTTTTCCACATCGAGCGCGTCAGCTCGCCTCTCCATATTGGGCTTCTCACCTCGTGAGGAGAGAGAAACTGAGTTGAGGGAGTTTGACGTGGCATTTTTTAAATTAAAATTGCTTCGTTGGCTCACCACGTCATGTTTCCATTAGAGCTTCTAATGGAAATAACCTTAAATGATATTTAAATGATCGTTAAGTGAAGTTAGCTGATATTTATGTAACAAAATCGAGTTCGATGACCATAATGTGCATTAGTGAATACTTCAAGGACCATGGATGAAATTAACCCAATCTTCTAGCTTATACTAATTTCTTGATCAAGTCTTATGACCATTCCTCAATACAGTCCTTGATAGTGATGATATTTCATTAGCAGTGTTGATGAAAATGCCAATTTGGTGCCTATGTGAGAAAAAAGTTTTGTTAAATGCCAAATTGGCATCCACACCACAGTTCCACTTTTTTGAATTCACTTCTTGCCTTCCCTCCGCTCCCCCTTTCTCTCTCTCTGTCTCTCTCTCCTTGTCTCTCTCTCCAATGTTTAACCCTACATTTGAATGCTCAATTAATTTAAAACCAATTATACTTATGGAGGTTAGATAATAATCATATAAAATTACTAAACTACCCTAAATCCTAAATGTTTAGTAGGGAAGAGAACCAACTTCTAAGTAATAAATTTATGTTTCCTATTAGAATCCTAAAATTGCAAAATTATAAGAACAACCTATATTGATAAAATAATTCTTGATTTTCTTGTTTGTGGGATGCATTGTTCTCCCTATTAGGCAAAGCTTGTACTTGGGGTTTGAACAGAAAATTTAGAAGAATTTGCCCTTAGAACAGATTTTCCAACCTTATAACAGCCACAATTAATTTTATCTCAAGTTGCTGGTTGTTGGAAAATTTATTGAGAAAGACAAAAGTAAAATCATGACCAATGGTTAATAAAAATTGAATTTTTCCTTGCACAGTTATCTATTATTAGTAAATCTACCTTGGAATTTAAATAAAGTTTACCTTTATAATTTCATATTATTTAGTGAAATATATTGATAAAGAAGGTAAGATTTTTAATTTTTAAAGACAATATAATCCTCTTAACATTTTGATCTTAATGTTTTATGTACTTTTATTTTAGCTATCAACAACATTAACATGTCATATATAAAATTATTATTTTGAAATTAAGAAAAAGTTTTATCATTATTGAATATTTATATATTTTTTTAGTGAAATGCAAATTTTGACATGCTAAGTACAATTACTTATCATGTGCAGGCGTACAACAAAATGGGTAATGTACAAAACAGTAAAATCCATACTCATGAGAGCAAATCAACTATTCTATTTGTGATAATTAGGTTATGGTGGCTATCTTTAGAAGTTGAGAATATGAAGTTCTATTGGAGTTAAATTGTTGTTGACATACAATCATTGGCGGAGGGAGGGGACTAGGGCTCCCATGAAATTTTGAGAGTTATAATAATTTGAATTTCAAATATAAAATATTTAGGCTATGTGATAAGGTCAATTCTCCTTATTATATAGAAAATTCTCAATATCAGTGGATAACTTATACTTCAAATAATATATATTTCCTTAAAAAGGTAGGAGTTTTATACATTTAGTGCCTCTCATTTTTAGGTATTATTAGGGGTGGCAATATAAAAAACGACACGAATCCAACACGAAATTAGTGGGTTTGGGTTAGGAGTTATCGTGTTCATGTCGATTTCATGTCGATCCGATTATGATATGATAATAATCGTGTCATGTTGCGAGTTGACCCGTTAACTCGAAAACGACACGCTTAACCCATTAATATTCACGTGTCATGTTGTGATAACACATTTAATCTAATATATTTATGACTTATAAAATATGTATATATAAAAATTGCTTTTAATCTTTGTTATAAATTTATATTTAATTATATTTTATGTAATAATATAAATTAATGGGAGTTAATTTAGTAAATTTGATAATTTTTAAATATTAAAATAAAAAATTAATTAATTAAAAATTTTAAACGTGTTATTCGTTTCGTGTCGTGTTGTGTTACCTATTAATTAAACGTATTCATGTTTAGATTTTTGACACGATAAATTAATTGTATCGTGTTCATGTTGACCCTTGTCATATCATAGGTATAGGTAAACACGTCCTGAACACGATTTACTAACACGGATGGCCACTCCTAGATATTATATATACATTTTTTCACCAAATGCAACATAATTTTTTCTACTTAAAATAAACTCACTGTATCCCTTTTGATTGTTTTACATGAAAAGGTTTTATGGCATTTAAATTTCTTTCGCTAAATTGTAGTGTGCTACTTAATTTTTAAGGAAGGTGATATTGACACTCCCAAAAAGGTTTCTGACACTTCTTTTATTAAATTTATTACTCAAATAGACAATTCTGCCCCCTTCGTAGTTTGTAGAGATTTTATAATATCAAATTTATCCTTTATTGACCCTTAAAAAGAAAGAAAAGAAAAAAAAAATGTTTTAACTTTTACCAGTTCCTTAATTGATATGCTTTAGTTTCAATTTCTTCATCTCAAACCCTTATGTACTAGCATCTTCATCTCAAGAATTTTCATTTGTGTCTTGTTCTCTGTTGCTCTTTATATTCATAATAATAAAGCACTCGGTAAAACTCCAAGTTGGATTTCTCAAAAAAAGGATAAAAGAGAAATGTGATAGGATGAATTGGAATTCCAGAAGCCAAATTGGGATTATATTTGCTTCTTCATTCAATTATATAACTATAATTAGGCTTCTTCTTTATTTTTACTTAAATTAATTAGGCTTTATACTGTAATAACTAAAATAATTGTGATAATAATCTCACCCTTAATTAAAACTCTAATTTTAAAATCTATAATAATCTAAAAAAAATATTATTTTTCTAATAAAAGAGAATTTCATTAAACAAATTGAAGAATTTCCTGTAAAAATAATAAAATTATAAAAATCTACAAATTGAAAGAGTGGAAGTAAAAGGATGTGAATAAAAAAGTCAAGAAAACAGAACATCATAAATTCATAATACCCGAAACCGAAACAAAACAATGTTTAAATTTGATGGAACAACAAACTAAACAAAAGGAACTATAATGTTAATACATACAATCACAATACAAAGAAAACAAATAACAAAGTTGTTACCTTTTGGATCTTCCCTCTCCTTTCCTTCTTCATATCGACACTGATATCGAGACCTTTATTTTGCCGTTTTTCTCATTTCTTAATTTAACACCTCTCTGCCCTCTCCCTTTTCATTTTATTCTTTTGGATTCATTTTCTTTTTGTACCCATTTTTTTTTTTTTTTGAATCAAGAAGCAAAAATAATCCCAATTTGGCTTCTAGAATTCCAATTCATCCTGTCACATTTTTCTTATACTTTTTTTTTTTTTTTATGAGAAATCCAACTTGGAGTTTTACTGAGAGTTTTATTATTATGAATATAAACAGCAGCAGAGAGCAGACATGATTGAATTTTTTTCTTTTTTTAAATGAAGATACTGGTATAGAAGGGTTTGAGATGAAGAAATTGGGACTAAAGCAGATGAACTAAGAAACTTGGTAAAAGTTAAAATGTTTTTGTTCTTTCCTTTTAAGGGTCAATCAAGGGTAAGTTTAGTATTATAAAATCCCTACAAAATATAAAGGGGCAAGATTGTCCATTCGAGTAATAGATTTAACAAGAGGAGTGCCAAAAACCTTTTGGAGAGTGCCAATGTCACCCCCCATTTTTTAGATGTGACGGTCCTATGGCATAGTGAGACGTAAGGTTACCTAAACCCATAGAACCCACTATTCTATATTACACTAGGCTTAACATTCATTTAACCATTTCCCAAGACCATAACTTGCTATGTTATATGTAAACATACAACGTATACCATTATACACTTAAGGTATACCGAACGTATACCATACATATACCATTTGTATACTTAACGTATACTCAAATAGATACCGCTATGTTCAATGCATTAGATCATCCATACTTAGTGATTAGCATTCATCATATGCCATCTATCATATAATTATTACATACCATAAGTAGCAATTTAAAGTATTCAGAAATGTGATATTACTATGAACCATAATGACCATGGAGCTTTAGAATAAGTTTCTTCAAGATACATGATCATTGTGACTCCCCAAAATGACAAAATAATACTAGAAAGCAGAGTAACCCCCAAGCAGAAGGATAAAACTTGAGTTTTACCTTGCTGAATCCTCTATAGCACCTGAAAAAAAAATAAACCACTAAAGAGTGACACAAGCTCAGTGAATACATGACAACTTAATATAATATGTCGACTAAAAATATGTGTTACAATAATAGAATTTTAGTATCAATGAATAATTATCTTTTCGGTATTCAATAGAGGTTGTAAGTAATACAATAATATTCAATGATATTTATAACAATGAAGGATTTTATAATCAATGGTAATCATTTAGTACAATTTTAGCAGAAATCAGAAATTTGGAAGCGGTGTGTTTCCCATTGATAATTTAATAGAGTGGCGGCTAATGTCTTGCTCACTCACATTGATTACTTTAGTGCAAGACTGATCAGGTCTCACGGCTAGGACCACCCTTCCTAGCTAAGGTGGATACACTATCCCTATCCGACGGGTCTTCTTACCATGTGCACATGACTGATGTATACCCCACATCAATTGGGGATTTCTGCTTTAAAAAAATATGTACCAATAAAGGAGGTATAGCAGTATATGAATCAACAAATGAATCAATGTTTTACATCAATAAAGTAATAGTTTCAATAACATATACCATAAGTGCAAGGTAGGCCGAAGGCCTATGAAAGAATTCTTAGCACAAATGTTCACTTTTTCATATCAATGATATAAGGTTCATATTCAAGAATGCCAAGGTTCTCAATTGGGTACAATGAATGAATGATGATTCAATTTGAATGCCCATATTACATTTAGGTATCATGTACTCACCTTTATATTCTTAGCTCCCAGTTCAGCTTCTAACATAGACAATAGCGGTGATCCTCTGTTTCCGGAATACCTTCCTTTGCTTTATCCTTAGAACCATTCCATTCAAGTCTTTCAATTTGAACACCAATAATTACTTAATCACTTAATACTAATTCAAGTCATCACATACAATACATATAAACACATATAACAAATCTTTAACACTTGGATGCCATTTGCACTATGTTAGCCGAATAGGCCTAGGACATATGTCCATCATTTACTTCACTTTTTCTTTGGCTCAATCATTATATTCAATCAATTCATTACAAAACAATTCATGTTTTTATACATAACAATCATCACATCGATCCTTCCATGTATGGCCGAACCATACCTAACGAAAGGAATCAAATTCACTTAATCAATTTCCCAATTTAATCATGTAATCATTCAATTGACATAATTGTAACTTCAATTTATCATTCAATTGAGGAAAATCAAATTGGTTCTATAAGGTCTATATGATTTGCCGAACCCTAGGAATTTGGGGAAAATGGAATTCCACAATCATCATTCAAATTGATTCATCAATTGTGCAATTTACATGTTCTCAAACTCAAATCATCAATCAATTGCAAGAATTAGTCATTGAACCCTAGTCATCTAGTGTTGGCCGAACCTTATTCAAGGGAAAAATCAAAATTGTTCAATCAAATTTCAAATTGGTTTCACACGTCTAATTAACATGCCAATGAACTCAATTTAACAACTAATTGCATCATTTGATCATTCATCTTAAAACCCCCAATTTACATAAGTCTCTAAAAGAGGGAAAACTTAGAAAACCTTAACCAAATTCAAATTAACTTTTCGATCATGCAATTAACATATTATTAAGCCTAAATCATGGATCAAAACACAAAATAAACAAAGGTTTGAAAACCCCTATAATGGCCGAACGTTACTACACCAAGTGTAAGGTTTAGCCTTTTTTCTTTGCTTGTTTTAACTCATCCAAATCATCATTCTCATGTTTATCTTTCATGATCTAGCAAGCTTTTTAATTAAAAGAAAAACCCCCTTCAATTCACAATGAGGCCGAACCCAAAAAGAAGAAGGAAGGAAAGGAAAACATTCATTGTTACAAAGAAAATGCAAGAACACACTTAGAATGAAGAAAAGACTTGAGCTTTTAAGAAGTTACCTTGAAAATTTTCCTTTGGGTGAAGAAGTCTTCTTGGCCGAAACTAGAAGAAGAAGAGGAGAGAAAAATCTTTTCTTTGAGTAGTAATTGGTGAAATGAATAGTTTAGTAGTTGGTGAATTGTCTTATTTGTAAATGGATGGTTAGGATTTGATCAAGAAAAATGAATGGTTGATATTGTATGGCTTCTCAATGAAGTTTTGGATTATAAAGTAATTTCTTGATAGAAATAAGATGATTGTTTTTGGTTAGATTCAATGAATCAAAATTTTGAAGATTAAAAATTGTGTTAGTGGAAAATGGAGTCCACTTTCCACTAACCCGATTTTGAGCATAAAATATCATCAAAATCACATTTCTACCATCACTAAGTCCATGGCCAGCCATTTTATTGAGCTTGGGCCTAATCAACACTTCGGTCACTTATATATATATATATATATATATATATATATATATATATATATATACTTAAGAAAATTTTGACAGTTTTTGGGAAATGATCATTTTACCCTTATTCTAATATACATTCATACACTCAATCATTAATGCAAATTCAAACATATTCATAGACAATGTTCACATAGTATTTATGTTTACACATAATCAAAATAATCTCATGCAATGCATCATAAAAATCAATCAAGCATGTTCATGTACTCTAAGGCTCTACTTTGGTTTTCTAGTCCAAGTAGCTTTCAAATTCCTTTCTATACCATTATGGTCAAGGTCTATGGGCTATTCAAGTCTAGGGTATTACAGCCAATATCGCATCCCAATTTAATTTTTTTTTTTTTTTTTTTTCCAAATCACTCATTTTTTCTCTCAAGCATAAATATATATTTTTAAATTACCTAAAAAAAACTAAATTTATTTGTTTATACTCGTGGAATTGGCTTTTTAATATTTTTTTAATAAAATATTTTATAATTAATAAAATTTTCTCTATTTTATATATTGCCTTATGATGAATATTAATGGACCTTTTCTATCACTGCATACAATGCGAAACATATTTCAATATCTGACTTCTTCCCTTCTCCTAACCTAACAACAACAAATTTCAACCTTTGACTCTTCAACTGCTTGCAGGCCTACACTGTCCTGGAGATGAACTATACAGAGCAGCAACTTACTGCAGCTGTTGTGTCTAGTAAATTGCGACCTGTTCTTGCCAATCCTGGGTCAGGGGCATCAGAAAGTATGCTGTCACTGATACAGAGATGTTGGGATGAAAATCCTCAAAATAGACCGTCTTTTACTGATATTGTTTTGGAACTTGGTCCCATTTTGGAGCATAGAAAGAAATCAATGGGAGAAAGTTTGATGCTTGTTGAATCTTCTATTTTACAGGGTGATCAGCTCATTGATGGTGCCAACAACATTCGAACATTTCATGAGAGTGTTAACTGGTCCAATCAGGGAGAACGATCATCAAAGAAAGCTTCTTTGGCAGTTAATTCTGGTTTGAGAATTTGGCGTGACTCTCCATATGATTCTATGGCTTATCATCCAGTACTTTCTTGGGGATCATTTGCTACTTGTGGGAGAAGGGAAACTATGGAGGATACACACTTTCTTATGCCGCACTTGTGCAATGAAAAGGATATCCATGTTTTTGGTATCTTTGATGGTCATAGAGGTGTGCTATGGGACCACTTTCAATACTATTATACTAATGCTCTATTGTACTGAATTTCAGAAGAATAGTTAAAGAAGATCCTTGAGTACTTGACTACTTTACTGGAAAACTTTATATAGGCAAAATTTCTGTTGATCATTCAATTTCCTTGTATTGGACAATAACTTTTCTTGTATCTTGTAGCGTCAAAGAATCAGTCTACCATGATTAACCATTGTTCTAATTACTGATAACAGAAAGCTTGGGAAAAAATAATTCCACATGTTGATTTGCCATATGATTAGATCATAGAAACCCTATTAGTTGGAAGCAGGAAATGGCAAGGGATAAAAAATTCTCTAAGTTAATAAGAGAGAATCTCATATTATTTCTAATTTTCTAATATTCTAATAGGGTTAAAACCATTGTTCTGCCTCGGGTTTCTCAGTTCATTTGATTCTAATGCCTTTGTTATGTGGTAATGGAATATATGTCACTGGATCATATGCAGGTGCAGCAGCTGCTGAATTTTCAGCTCGAGCTTTTCCAGGATTTCTGCAAAGTTTAGCTGCTGTAAGCAGGTTTGTTCTTCTTTTGGAGGCTTTTTTCTTTTGACATTCCCACCTATATGATAGGTGTATTTTAAGTAACCAAATTCTTTGTATATATGCAGTCCCACCGATGCATTATTTGAAGCATTTGTTAGCACAGATGTTGCATTTAGAAATGAACTGGATTCTAATCGTAAATCCAAGGGAGTTATTCTGAAAGATTGGCATCCTGGCTGCACTGCTGTTGCTGCCTTGATAGTTAGAAACAAGCTTTTTGTTGCTAATGCTGGTGATTGCAGGACAATTTTATGTCGGGATGGCCATGCCATTCCTCTAAGTAAGGTGAGGACTGAGATGAACTAGTTCATAAAATTCTATTTTATTTTATGGCATCTTATTGAAACTACTTGATTTCGATCATTAGGATCATGTTGCAAGCTGTTTTGAGGAAAGGGAGCGTGTTGTTAGTGCAGGGGGAGAAGTTAAATGGCAAGTTGATACTTGGAGGGTTGGTCCTGCTGCACTCCAGGTTTTTCTCTTGACCTTTCATGATCTTTGTGTGATCCTATGATATGACAGCATATTCCTGTAAGTGAATTGTTGATTTATCTGGTTTTATGTTGTACAAATTTTTTTATGATGGAGAATAAATATATATTTAGGCTGTTTTACTTGATAGAAGGAGAACAACCTTTTGATATTATGATGGAAAGAAAAATATTCATGTAAGAACAAAGGAAAACAACCAAGAAATCTTGCCCTTGAATGTGATGTTCACATTCTGGCTGAAATCTGGCCAATTTTCTAGCTTCCCCAGCAAAAGACATTGATCCAACACCAGTAATTCCTTTGCATATGGTTGCCATTTGTAGACCAACAACAAAGAAATCTTGCCATTTGTAGACCAGTAACATCCTTTTTGGATGTAAAAATTCATTTTCATAAAAATTTAATATATTACGGCTGCACAGTGTTTTTAGAAAGTAAAATTTCCCTAAGAGAGCCAATCAAGTGGTCTGGTTGGTCTCTTCTCTTCCTTTAAAAATGTGGGGAGTAGAGGGTCTTGGGTTCGAGTCCCCTTTTCACCAATATGGTAGAAGTTTTCACTAATTTAGTGAGAGTTTTTAAAAGGGATGGCTACCCCCTTGTTGTGTGATCCACAATGCTATTTTGGCCTATTTGCCCTCCAATGAATAATAATAATGATAATAAATTCTCTGGGAGAAAAAAACTTCATGGTGAAAGACCAGATTGGCCCGTTCGGCCATAATTACCTCCATATTCCGATGAGTAGGGTTCAACAATGGATTAGAGTCATAGATTTATGTAATGGCCATTATGTAATAGGAAAATGGCCTACTGTTACCGTTATGCCCGTTAAAAAAGGGCAAAAAAAATGTTAATTTAATGGCCGTAACAGCCGTTACATAATGGTAACGGCCATTAAATTTTAATGTAACGGGCATAACAGTCGTTACTTTAATGGTGGCAGAAAATCTGCCAAAGCTGCCATTGGAAAAGACAGTCTGCATGTTCACATGCATTTTCTGCAAAAGCTGAATATTTATTTTGTATTTTCAGTGAATTTTCTGCTATAATGCAAGTGAAAATGCAGAAAAGTTGAATAAAGTTGAGAAAACATCTATTTCAGCAATTATTTTATTCTTTGAACTCTATTTTTTTTGTACTTCGGCAGGTTTCACATGCATTTTCTGCCATAATTTCAAGTTGAGATAAAATCTATTTCAGCAATTATTTTATTCCTTCAGCTTTATATTTATAGAGTATTATGCTTATTAATTAGTTATAATTCTTATATTTAGTGATTTATGTCAATATTTCTCATGTTGCAATTTTTTGTGGAAAAATTGCGTAGCGATTGGCTATTACCGATACGTTATGGCCGCAACGATCTCGTTACCGTTACACGCGACTGCAACCGCCACTGCGATTTAAATCTATGATTAGAGTCAATGATTGGAAACTTCTTTTTTTTTGTGTGCAGAATTCTGGTGAGCTTTACGATTAAGAGCTGCAGCTGATTCGATCAAAGAATCGTGCTACTTCCATGAAAACCCAAATATCTGGGATTCAATCTTAGATGTTCCAAAACCTAATGTATGGACAGAAATCTCATATGATCAAATGTTGTAGCAATAAAATTTGCAAAGTTGTTCCCTACAGGATGGTGCTGAAGAAATTATGCAATAATCTATATTATTAAAGAACATAGTAAATAGAGCTTGGAAGTTTTGAGTTTTGATTATCCAACAGAAAGGTTTTTGGAGATTAATAAAATGAAAGTAAAAAATGTAGAAAACTAGAGTTGGCAGTTTTACAACAAGAATTAGAAGGCTCTTGTTTAGCTGATATGTGTGTAATTGGAGAACATGCACACTCGGTGACTGCTAAAATTTTTGTTAGATACTTAGTTATTTTTTATTTTGGTTTTTGTTGAATTAGAGAAATATTGCAGGAAAAAGGATAATTATTCTTCATTTTGTATTGCTATTTATATTGATACACATATTTACAAAAATAGGAAGAAAATATTTACTCTAATTTGACTCCTATAATAACGTTCCTAATTTCCTATATTACATCCTTAATTTCCTAATTTGTTTCCTATTATAGTAATTTACAACTTTCAACACTCCCCTTCAAGATGGTATATATGTATATCTCTCATACCTATCTTGAATACAAAAGAATGAAATATCTTGCTAGGCAAACCCTTGGTGAACACATCTGCCAATTGTCTTTCCGAATTAACATAGTGGAGGCACAAAATCTGACTAATCAGTTTTTCCTTGATAAAATGTTGATCAATCTCGATATGCTTTGTGCGATCATGTTGAATTGGATTGTGAGCAATACTAATGGCGGCCATGTTATCACAAAATAGTGACAAAGGCTTTGTTACGAGAAGTTTCAAGTCTTGCATCAATTTCTTAAGCAATAGAAGTTCACAAACACCCTGTGCCATAGCTCTGTACTCAGCTTCTGCACTTGACCGTGCGACAACATTTTGTTTTTTACTTCTCCATATAACCAGATTTCCACTAACCCATGTGCAATATCCTGATGTAGATCGTCTATCATCAGGGGATCCAACCCAATCAACATCTGTATATGCTTCTATATTCAAGTGTCCATTATTAGAAAATAATAAACCCTTTCCTGGAGCAGACTTCAAGTATCTTAGGATTTGAAAGACTGCATCCAAATGTATAGTCCTGGGTTCATGCATAAATTGACTAACTACACTTACTGCATAAGATATATCAGGACGTGTATGTGAAAGATAGATTATAGATTAATCTCCCAACTAGCCTTTGATATTGCCCTGTGTCAACAGCTTCTCCAACACCTCCTTTTAATTTGTGATTAGCCTTAATAGGAGAATCAGCAGGTTTGCAACCCAGCATACCTGTCTCTTCAAGTAGATCAAGGACATATTTCCTTTGGGATATAAAGATTCATTTCTTTGATCTGGCAACTTCAATTCCAAGGAAATATCGTAATTTTCCCAGGTCTTTAATTTCAAATTCAGTGGTCAAATACTTCTTCAATCTGGTGATTTCTTATTATCTCTTGTTACAACTATATCATCAACATATACAATGACAATAGTTATCTTACCACTGTAATGTTTGACAAACATAGTGTGATCTGCATTACTCTGCTGATACCCAAAAGCTATCATGGCTTTACTGAATCTGTCAAACCAAGCTTTAGGTGACTGTTTCAAACCATATAATGCTTTCTTCAAATGGCAGACCTTCCCTTCAGTCTTTTTACTAGCAAACCCTGGTGGAATCTCCATGTAGACTTCTTCTTCCAAATCACCATGTAGGAAGGCATTCTTTACATCAAATTGCTGCAAATCCCAACCAAGATTAGCTGCACATGATAAGAGAATTCTAATAGAGTTCATCTTTGCAACCGGTGCAAAGGTCTCTTGGTAATCTATCCCATAGGTCTGAGTAAACCCTTTTCCTACCAATCAAGCCTTATATCTCTCTATAGAGCCATCTGCCTTATGTTTAACGGTAAACATCCATTTACATCCTACCGGTTTCTTACCTTTTGGGAGGGTAACAAGCTCCCAAGTTCCATTTTTGGCCAAGGCCTTCATCTCCTCAACCATGGCTATTTCCCATTTAGGATTGTTACAGCTGTAGATAGCTTAATTGGAGGCTTAATTAGTGGAGGCTTAATTGCAACTGTAGATAGCTTAATTAGTGGCTTAATTAGAGGATTCCTAAATAGTCACTAATCTGTATATATATATATATATATATATATATATATATATATATATATATATGTATTGGTTCATATGTAGAAATTAAGTAGAATTCCAAACTATTTCATGGTATCAGAGTTGTGAATTTTGAATTCCAAAATTCTGGGATTTTTTTTTCCGGCTGCCTAGTGAGCAGTGTTTGTATACATTGTTGGGTCACCCTTTTTGAGCGACCACTCGTGAGCAGTGTGCTATTTTTTGGATCGCGGGTCTGTTATATTTGGGTGGACTTAGGGTCTGTGATTATTACTGTAATTTAATTTTGGTTATTTGAATCTTGTGGGTCATTTTCTTGATGGTGGACGATCACAAGAATTTGGTTGTGATGGATGTAATTCCCATGATGTCCAAAATCACATAACATAAGTTAACTGGTCTAAATTATTTAGAGTGGTGTAAGACTATCAGGATGTATCTTCGAAGTCTATCTAAGGATGATCATCTTACTGAGGATCCACCAACGGATAAGACTCGCTAAGATTGGCTGCGAGATGATGCTCGCTTATTCTTGTAAATCAAGAATTCTATTGACACTGAGGTCGTCAGCCTGATTAATCACTGTGAGTATGTTAAAGAATTATGGAATATTTAGAATTTTTGCATTCTGGGAAGGGGAATATTTCACCTATTTATGAAGTTTGTAAGAGATATTATCATGCTGAACAAGAAGATAAGTCTCTTCAGGCCTATTTTATGAATTTTAAAAAAATCTCTGAAGAATTGAATGCCTTATTATCTTTTAGTCTTGATGTGAAAGTTCAACAAGCTCAACGAGTGCAAATGGCGGTTATGAGTTTTTTGGCTAGTCTTAATTCTCAGTTTGAGATTGCTAAATCTCAAATTCTCTCCAGTGCTGAGATTTCCTCTCTCCATGAAGTTTTTATTAGAGGACTTCGCATAGATACTAGTACCTATGCTACTCTATCTGTTCAGGCTTCCAGTGCTCTTGTTAGTCAGAATGGATTTGCAAATGGGCGGTCATATCCTAGAAATAATAATAGGGGAGGAGGTACAAGTAGTCAGGATACTCGAAGTTAGGATGCAGGGGGTGTTGTGTGTTATTATTATCATGAACCGGGCGATACCAAATACACATGCCGCAAATTGCAAAATAAAACTCAGAAGACTCACTCAGCTCATGTTGCAGCTACTACTGCTACACCTAGCTCATCCTCTGAGCAGACCATTACAGTTTCTGCAAATGAATTTGCTAAATTCACTCAGTACCAAGAAGCATGGAAGAATTCATCTCGCCCTATCACTGCCATTGCTGAGTCAGGTAACTCAAATACGTGTCTTCTTTCCTCTTCCTCAAAATGGGTCATTGATTTTGGTGCCACAGATCATATGATAGGTAATCCTAGTCTCCTTTCAACTTTTCAGTCCCATACATCTCCTTCTAACGTTACTTTAGCTGATGGTTCTACTTCTTATGTTCTTGGTTCTAGCACTGTTCATCCAACTCCATTATTTGCCTTGACGTCTGTATTGAGTCTAACTGGATGTGCTTTCAATTTAATGTCTGTGAGCAAACTTACTCGTGCTTTGAATTGTTGTATCTTATTTTTTTTTATTTATTAGTCTCTTTCAAGATCTTATGACGAAGAAAATTATTGGTAAAGGACATGAATAAGGTCTCTACATTTTGGATATCCCGGTGCCCAGGTCCATTGCATGTTCCGGTGTCTTAACCCCTTTTGAAGCCTATTGTTGGTTGGGACATCCTTCTTTATCTCTATTGAAGAAATTATGTCCTCAGTTTCATAATGTATCCTCCTTGGATTGTGAGTCGTGTCAGTTTGCAAAACATCATTGCCTGTCTTCAGTCTCTCAAGTCAATAAAAGAGTTAGTTTTCCTTCTGAGTTAGTTCATTCAGATGTTTGGTGTCCATGTCCTATTGTGTCTAAAACTGGATTCAAATATTTTGTTACTTTTGTTGATGATTTTTCTCGTATGACTTGGCTTTATTTAATGAAGAATCGTTATGAATTATTTTCTCATTTTAAAGCCTTTTGTTCTGAAATTAAAACACAATTTAATGTTTCTGTGCATACCTTGAGGAGTGATAATGCCAAAGAATATTTTTTCGATTCTTTTCAGACTTACATGATTCAAAATGGCATTCTTCATCAATCCTCTTGTGTTGACACACCATCTTAGAACGGTGTAGTTGAAAGGAAAAATAGACATCTTTTTGAGACAGCTAGAGCACTCCTTTTCCAAATGCATGTTCCTAAACAATTTTGGGTTGATGCAGTCTCCACTGCCTGTTTTTTGATTAATTGCATGCCTTCATATGTTCTTCATGGTGAGACTCCGTATAGTGTCATTTTTCCTACTAAACCTGTGTTTCCTATTGAACCTTGAATCTTTGATAGTACGTGTTTTGCTCGTGATGTTTGTCCTCAGATAACTAAATTAGATCCCAAATCTTTAAAATGTGTTTTTTTGGGTTACTCTCGTTTATAAAAGGGGTATCGGTGCTATTGTCCTAGTCTTCACAAGTATCTTGTGTCAGCCGATGTTACCTTTCAGGAACATATTCCTTTTTTTTCTACTTCTTCTTTTTTCAGTCAGGAGGAGGAGGATGATCTGTTGGTTTATCATGTCAGATATCAGTCAAAGAATGTTGCTCCCTCATATATACCACCACCACCACCACCACCACCACCAACAAAACCTCCGATTTGCTAGGTTTATTTTAGACAATGAGACCCACCTAATACATGTTCGACACTTGTCTCTTCTTCGACATCAGATCCAATAACTAGTGATCTGATATCCCAATTGCCAATCGAAGGTAAACATTAGTGCACTTATCCTGTTTCCTCTTTTGTATCATATGATCATTTTTCTTCTTCTACTTGTTCCTTTGTTGCATCTCTTGATTCTGTGACTCTTTCCAAAAATGTTAATGAAGTCTTGTCTCATCCTGGCTAGCGAGATGCCGTGATAGAAGAGATGAATGCTTTAAATGCTAATGGTACTTCGGATTTAATCAATTTGCCTATAGGAAAGAAGGCTGTTGGATGTAAATGGGTGTTTGCAGTCAAAGTCAATTTTGATGGTTCAATTGCTCGACTTAAAGCTTGCCTTGTGGCTAATGGCTATGCTCAGACTTATGGTGTGGATTATTTTGACACACTCTCCTATTGCTAAATTGACCTCTATTCGCTTATTCATCTCTATGGTAGCTACTTATGATTGGCCTTTACATCAGTTAGACATAAAAAATGCTTTCTTACATGGTGATCTTCAAGAGGAAGTGTATATGGAGCAACCTCCAGGGTTTGTTGCTCAGGGGGAGTACGGGAAAGTTTGTTATCTTTGTAAGTCCTTGTATGGGTTGAAACAAAGTCCCCGTGCTTGGTTTGGCAAATTTAGTCAAGCCGTGGAAAAGTTTGGGATGAATAAAAGCAAGTCTGATCACTCTGTTCTCTATAAACATTCTCCATTTGGCATCATTCTCCTTGTTGTGTATGTGGATGATATTGTCATTACTAGAAGTGATACTACGGGAATTTCATCTCTCAAGATCTTTCTTCATAGCCAGTTTCACACGAAAGATTTAAGGGTGTTGAAGTATTTATTGGGAGTTGAGGTGACAAGGAGCAAGAATGGCATCTTCTTATCTTAGAGGAAATATGTGTTTGACTTATTAACTGAGACTGAAAAATTAGGGGCTAAGTCATGTAGTGCTCCAATGCTTCCTAATTTGCAGTTCACAAAAGATGGAGACTTATTTGAAGATCCTGAGAGGTATAGAAGACTGGTTGGAAAATTGAATTATCTTACAGTAACTCGTTCTGATATTGCATACTCTGTTAGTATTGTAAGTCAATTTATGTCTTCTCCAACAATTTGCCGTTGGGCACCTTTAGAACATATCTTATGTTACATAAAGGAAGCTCCTGGACGAGGGATACTGTATAAAAATCATGGACATACTCACATTGAGTGTTTCTCAGATGCAGATTGGGGGGGGGGGGGGGGGGGGTGGTCTAAGATTGATCGAAGATCTACTACTACTGGTTACTGTGTTTTTGTTGGAGGAAATTTGATCTCATGAAAAAGTAAGAAACAAAATGTTGTATCCCGATCCAGTGCATAATCGGAATATAGAGCCATGGCACAATCTGTGTGTGAGATCATGTGGATATATCAGCTCTTAGATGAAATAGGCCTTGAAGCCTCAATACCAGCAAAATTGTGGTGTGATAACCAAGCTGCTCTCCATATCGCTTGTAATCCTGTGTTTCATGAGCGAACTAAGTATATTGAGATTGATTGTCACTTCATTCGTGAAAAGGTGCAGCAAAATTTGATTTCTACCGATTATGTGAGAACTGGAGAACAACTATGAGATATTTTCACAAAGGCTCTCAATGGGGCTCGGGTCAATTATATTTGCAACAAGCTGGGCATGATTAATATCTATGCTCTAGCTTGAGGGGGAGTGTTACAGCTGTAGATAGCTTAATTGGAGGCTTAATTAGTGGAGGCTTAATTACAACTGTAGATAGCTTATTGTTACAGCTGTAGATAGCTTAATTGGAGGCATAATTAGTGGATCTTTAGATAGCTTAATTAGTGGCTTAATTAGAGGATTCCTAAAATAGTCACTAATCTGTATATATATATATATATATATATATATATGTATTGGTTCATATGTAGAAATTAAGTAGAATTCCAAACTATTTCAAGGATCATTACGAGCTTCTTTCCATCCCTGTGGAATAGAGACAGAAGACAAGGATACCAAAAAAAAACTCTATAGGAAGGAGACAATGATTCATGAGACAAAATTAGAGATAGGATGTTGAGTGCATGATCTAACACCTTTTCGAATAGCAATAGGAAGTTCAAGATCATTATTACAAGAATTTGGAGAAGACACATGAGCAGAGATAGAAGGCATATTACCTGAGTCTTGAGTTTGTAGAAGTTTGAGTCTGGGAGTGGTGTTTGGCTAGGTAGAGTATTGTTATTAGCTATATCCACTTTCTTTCTCCGAGCATATCATTGCAAATTCGGTCTATTCAATTTTCTTATGCTCCTTAGGTTCTCGCCATCATCCAGTTTTGCTGTACCTCTCTCATCTAATGAATCTCTTGCATCATATTCAACCGTTGCATTCTCCTTATTCTCCCCCTGACTAACATAGATAGGTAATCCACCAGTTTGTGATTGTGACACCTCTTCCACTTAACTATTCTCCCCTTGAAGAGGAGTCTGGGTGGATTGAAAGTATGGTTCAAGTTCTCTAAAAGTAACATCCATAGTAACGAAGGTCTTCCTAGTGGGAGGATGATAACACTTATATCCTTTTTGAGTGGCAGTGTAACCAATAAATACACACTTAAGAGCTCTAGTATCAAGTTTTCCACCCATTTTCCTATGAACAAAACAGATACACCCAAAGACTTTAGGAGGGATGAGATAAGAGTTTATACCTCAGAGAATCTCCAAAGGACTTTTGAAACCCAATGTCCTTAGGGGCATACGATTGATGAGGTAGGCTGCTGAGAGCACTGCATCAACCCAATGGACTTTAGGAACATTCATGGTAAATAGTAGAGACCGAGCAACCTCTAACAAATGTCTATTTTTCCTTTCAGAGACACCATTTTGGGCAGCACTATTAACACAACTAGTTTGATGAACAATCCCATGTTTGTCTAAATAAGCACGAAAACTACTTTCCATATACTCAGTACCATTATCAGTTCTTAACACTTGTATTTTAGCATTAAACTGAGTACTAATCATGTTATGGAAAGATTGAAAGCAAGAGAACACTTCATTTTTAGCTCGCATTAAATAAACCCATGTCATCCTACTGTAACAATCGATAAAAGTAACAAACCACCTATAACCAGATAAAGACACTACTGGACTGGGACCCCACACATCCAAATGAACAGTCATAAAGGGAACAAAACTCTTTTTATTAATAGAAGGATATGAAGTTCTAGTATGCTTGGCAAATTCACAAGCATCACAAACCAAAGACTCCTTATTACACTGTTGAAATAAGTTCGGATATAATTTTTCTCAAGTAAAAAACGAAGGATGTCCCAACCTCCTATGCCATTGAATTAGCTCCTAATGTGCTGGTTGTGAAGAATTGAATAGAGCCTGACTGTTAGGTACACTAGGAACTGCTTCAAGTAGATATAAACCATCTTTTACTCTACCATAGCCAATCGTTTTCCCCTTGCTCAACTCCTGTAGAATACAAAAGAAAGGATAGAATTCAATTTTACAATTCAAATCTCGTGTAATAGCACTCATAGAGAGAAGATTATGAGGGAAACTAGGAATATGAAGAGTAAATGGTAAAGTGATATCAGGAGTACAAGTTACTGAACCTTTCCTAGTTATAGGAGAAGAAGATTTGTCTGCAATACGGACCTTATCTTGTTCTGAGCAAGAACAATAGGTTAAATTTTTTTTAAGAGTTCTAGTTATATGATTGGATGCACCAGAATCTATAATCCAAGAGTCATTGGGAATTTTAGGAACAATAGCAAGTGCTGAGTTATTTGATATACTTGAATGTGCTAAATGGGACGAAGAGGAACCAGCCATGTTAGAGGAGGAATCAAGTCTAGGCATAAGGAACTGAAGAGTGTGTACCGCTTCAGTAGATAGTCCACCAGTAGACATGTTACCTTCCATAGTTTCAGACACATAGGCTTGTGATCTAAGAAGACCCACTCCCTTACCTCCTCGGCCTTTCATTGGACGCCCATGTAATTTCCAACAAGTGTCCTTGGTATGTCTTTGCTTCCCACAATATTCGCATTTCAGTCCATCCTTTTCAGCTGAATGCTTATTCAGATTATCCTTGTCAGTTGCCACCATACCAACCTTTTCTATAGGAGGCGTAGGTAGCATAAGACTACCCTGACTTTCTTCTTGTTGAACATAGCTATGGGTCTGCCTCAAGGAGGGAAGAGGGTCTGCCAAGAACTTGGATTCTGATTTGATCATATTCAACATTTAATCCTGCAAGAAAATCATAGACTCGTTCCTTTTCAATCAATTGCTGAAATTTAATTGCATCAACTGAACATAGTACCTGAAAATCTTGATAATAATCAAGCTCTTGCCACAAAGCACTCAGTTCAGAGAAATATTGTGCTACTGTCATCTCCCCTTGCTTTGTCTCATGAACCTTCTTTCTCAAGTCATAGACTTGTGCATCATTGCCCAATTGTGAATAAGTTTGAGCAACAGCATTCCAAATTTGATGGGCTGTACTAAGAAGAAGATAACCTCGAGCAATTTGAGGCTGCATGGAGTTAATTAGCCAAGACATCACAAGAGAATTCTCTGATTCCCATTGAACAAAAGATGAGTCAAAGATATCTTGTTTCTTCTTTTCTCCAGTGATATAACCCATTAATCCTCCAGCCTAAATGAAAAGCAAACAAGATCGCGACCATGCAAGATGGTTTGACCCATCTAATTTCATTGGACTAATTTGAAGAGAAGGATTATCAAGCCTGTTTACACCATCAGTAGCATAGACTTCTTTTCTTCTATCATCGTTTTTGTTTAAAAAAAAAATATGAGAGACAAATAAAAGGCTTAAAGAGTCAGAACCTTCTAAAAAACAAATCAGAGATCGTCTCGCGCTTGTAGAGCGAGAATTGGAGACCTTCACCAAGAACGAGAAACCAGAAGCCTTTGCGACAACGAGCACCTCTGCACCTTCGCCGGACTTCCCTTACGACGGCTGCACCTTCACCGGAATCACCTTGCGTCAGCTCTGTCTTTACCGGAATCTCTTGTCTGCCTGGGCTCAATCAAAATAGATGCGTCTCACGGCACCGTTAGCTTGCGGAAGCTAGGTGTGACACAATCTAGAAGCGATAGCAACATACTAAGGTACCAATTTTTCTGGGTACTGTTCTAATCTCTAGAAAGAGTCAAAAAAAATTTGTTTTGCTGAACCGTCGGCTCTAATACTATGTTGAATTAGAGAAATATTGCAGGAAAAAGGATAATTATTCTTCATCCTTGTATTGCTATTTATATTGATGCACAAATTTACAAAAATAGGAAGAAAATATTTACCCTAATTTGACTCCTATAATAACGTTCCTAATTTCCTATATTACATTCTTAATTTCCTAATTTGTTTCCTATTATAGTAATTTACAGCTTTCGACAGTTTTAATCATGTATTTTGAATTCTGTTATAGAAGCTTGAAGTGACGACAAGAGTGTTAGTGGGGTTAGGTAGTAACATAGATTTAAATCGCGATTGCGGTCGCAGTCACTTTTGCGGTCGCGGTCGTGTGTTATGGTTACGGGATCGTCGTGGCCATAACGTAACGGTAACGGCCAACCGTTACGCAATTTTTCTGTAAAAAATTGCAAAATGAGAAATATTGACATAAATCATTAAATCTAAGAGTTATAACTAATTAATGAGCATAATACTCTATAAATATAGAGCTGAAGGAATGAAATAATTGCTGAAATAGATTTTATCTCAACTTAAAATTGATTTTCTGCATTTTCACATGCATTATGGCAGAACATGCATGTGGAATCTGCCGAAATACAAAAAAATAGAGTTCAAAGAATAAAATAATTGCTAAAATAGATTTTATCTCAACTTTATTTAACTTTTCTGCATTTTGACATGCATTATGGCAGAAAATTCACTGAAAATGCAGAATATCTGTTTAGCTTTTGCAGAAAATGCATATGAACATGCAGACTGTCTTTTCCAATGGCAGCTTTGGCAGATTTTCTGCCACCATTAAAGTAACGCCTGTTATGGCCGTTGCATTAAAATTTAACGGCTAAATTAACATTTTTTTTGCCCTTTTTTTAAGGGCATAACGGTAATGGTAGGCCATTTTCCTGTTAATGGCCCTTTTTTAAATCTCTGTGGTAAGTTTGGGCTAAATTTGAGTGTTTTAGTTAACTAAGTATGACTTGGATATGGTATAAAGCCAAGCATGGTTCAGGCATGGTTGTTATCCACTTCTGTACTCAAAATCCCAAACTAGATATCTATATTAACTCTAAGAAAATCAATGAATGTAGCCAGCCCTAAGAGTTTCATTTACGGAACCTGTGTTTGCTGTCTTTGTGTGTGTGTGCATGCTTGGGTTTGTGCTGTGTTCTCTGACTCCAAAATCCAGCAGAAACGTTAATTAAATGTTGTACTCTTTTTCTTCTTCCTTCCCTTCCTCTGAAAGAGTGTGATTAATTTATTTCTTTAACCAGGTCACTCGCTCCATTGGTGATGATGATCTGAAGCCAGCTGTAACTGCAGAACCTGAGATAAGTGAAACTACTTTGTCAGCAGAGGATGAATGTTTGGTAAGGATCATCATTTTAATAAATGGTGACTTATTGCAGATAATATACAGAGTTCTGTTTTAGAAGTCATGTTTCAGATGATTGATATGGTATGACATAAGATTGAAACAAAAGTATTTGCTATTCAAATATATGCTCTTGAATTTCCTTCCAATAGAAGTTTCTGAAATTAATCATATAAATGAAGCTTGCGTGGCTTTCTTGGCGTTGGAGTTTTTGATTTTGCAAATCCGTCTCCATGGAAATGAAAAATTCTTAAAACAATGTGTGTGGGTTTGGATTATGTAGCAATAATGTGTCTCTGTACGTGTCATTATCTGAATTGGAATTCAACAAATCTATGGACACTAAAGAAAAATTTTTCTATTTTGATCTCACTTTTTGTACATGGAGATGTTTGGAAGGGTCCTAGTTTTAGGGCTTCAGTTAAAAAGTTGACTAAATTGGGACAGCAAACTCTTTTCTTTCTATTTTTGAAGCAATTATCTTCTCTTTCCGATCAGGCATTTAGAAAAAAAAGTCATTCCTAATACCTGAGTTCAGGGCTTCAGGAAACATAGTTTTCGATATACTTTTTTGGGGATTGTGTCATGGAATTCTAATCCTAGGTGTGCACATTTTTTTCCTTTGATTTTTACTGGAATTAGATCTAAATTCCTGCAACTGCAAATTTCAGGCACTTGAGCTCCATTGTTTCTGTGTTGTATAATTTTAGATTTGAAATGCAATTTTCTATCAGAAAACACTAAAGTTTTCACTAATTGACAAAGAAAATCTTGAAATTATTTACCAGTACTTGTTAGTTTTGATTGTTTCTGTGTTTATATAATTGTAGATTTGAAATGCAATTTTCTATCAGAAAACACTAAAAATATAATTAGTTTTCACTAATTGACAAGGAAAATCTTGGAATTATTTACCTTGCTAGTTTTGATTATTTAGGATCTTTATAGTTTTTATTTTGTTTGGAATAATATGTAATTTTCTATTTTAGTGGAAATATCTTTACTTATTGTCGAGGAATTTACTACTAGTACTATTAGAAATCTTCCCATTTAGAAGTCCGGGTTCCACAAGCATTAGGAATTTTAAATACTCACAGGTTCAGGATTACTATGTTTTGATAGATAGATGCTAGTTAATAATTTTATTTCTCAATAGATTGTTCGAGTTATTTTCAATATCACTAGCCCTTATGCTTCTTTAGAGTTGTTCCATGCAATTATCAGGTGTGATATTGATAGAATCTTGGGTATGATGCCTAAGAAATTCATCTAAAGTTGAATATTTTTATTTTGCTTTGATTGGGGAAGTAATTTCATGGAAAATTACGTTTCTTTTTCGATCCATCAAATCCATGAAACTTTTCATGAAAATCCTAATCAAACCACATCAGCATCCAGTTCTCAATTGTTATGCTGAAACATTGTTCCTGCTGTAGAATGGTCTGATGCCTAAGAATTCTAATGATGAAGCTTAGAATTCTTATTATCTTTGATTTGATTGGCAAGTAATTTCATCAAAATTAGAATTTTTTTTAGCTGCTACTCAAACCCTAGAAACTTATTTATTGGAAACCTGAACTGAAATGCCAGCAGATGTAGATGAAAGTTTCATGTGGTTAATTATCAGGTCATGGCTAGTGATGGGCTTTGGGATGTTATGAGCAATGATGTAGTGGTAAATATAATCAGGGACACTGTGAAGGAACCTGGGATGTGTTCCAAGAGATTGGCAACAGAAGCTGCAGAGAGAGGTAGCAAAGATAACATCACAGTCATTGTTGTCTTCCTGCGCCCAGTATCTACAGCTGAGAGAATTTACTAGCTCAAAAACGAAATGCAAGTTGTCAATTGGATACTGTAGAAAACTATGCAAGTCATTCACCGAGTCTTCTCATTCATTCATGTAATATTTATTTATTTCTATGATCATTGATTTAGGCAATTGTCTTGTTATAGTTCATTCATGTAATACTTTCATGTCTTATATTGGATCATGATATCTGTCATAGATTTTATCTAAAGTTGGAACTTATCAAGCGGCTCTCATGAATTTTAAGTTTTTTTTTTTTTTTTCCTATTATAGTGATTCTTTTCGTACTTTCTTCTATACATGGCTTATAGGCCATTCATAGATGAAATATTACATGGCTTCTACCTAATCAACTAAGAAAGGAATGATGCACCTTACTTAGAAGATTGATCTTACAAGTTAAACCAATATGGGACTTGCCCTTTAGTTAGATTACAAGATTTCTAAATTCATGCTTCAAAGTTATTGGGTTTGGGTCATGAACCCAAATATTCGCCCTGAATTCATAACCTATTAATTAATTAAATAATATCTCTTAGAATAGTATTTAGAATTTGAACCAAGATTAGAAAATATCTATATGCAGTAGAATTAGGAAAGGACTCCTAATTCTATTTGACATACAGTAGAGAAAATATAGAATTTTCTATATGCAGTACTCTCTATATCTGTAAAAACACAAGTGCTTTTCTGTTGTGACTAGTAGGTTCTTTCTGGAAAGCGTGAATGAACTTTTACAGAATGTTCGTGATGCGGGTAGTGGGGTGAAACAATTTATATTTGGTAGAAACGATTCTGCACTTCAATCGGTTATGAAAATTTTAACCTAATTTTATTTTAAGTTTTTGTTTATATTGGTATTAGAACATGATAGAACTTGTTTTCTTCTAATCTGCCTATGGATTGCATATTTTTTTTTTATTATTGATATTTTTTTTCCAATTTATGTGCTGAACGAATAAAAAAAAATTGTGCAATTCATACAATAGAACTGTTTCTTCTAATCTGCCTATGGATTGCATATTTTTTTTTATTATTGATTTTTTTTTTTTTGCAATTTATGTGCTGAATGAATTAAAAAAATTGTGCAATTCTTGCAATTTATTGTGTTGAATGAATAAATTTGGTGGAACATCATCCGATTCCATTTGGAATGAGAAGAATCATGGGGAATAATTCTAGTTTGGATGTGTGTAGCATTGGCACGTACAAGCTGAAAATGCATGACGGAGTCCGTCATCCTATATCTCCGTGATGTGCTTTTTGCTCTTTCAACGAAACCTATATGCCCTGATCATGTTAAAATTTGGTTTTGATTTTCATTTTAAGAATGGTACTGTTACAAGTCATTTGGAAACTGTTTTTATGGATCTAATTATCTTTCAAATGGTTTTATAATTGTTGACAGTGTTCCATTATGCAATAATAAAAATAATAAATATTTTTCTTTAATTGCTTCTTTTGGGAATGAATATGATAATTTTATGTTATGACATGCTACACTTGGACACATAGGCTAAGATAGAATAAATCAATTGACCAGAGAAGGTTATTTGAATTGACTAGAGAAGGTTATTTGGGCTCACTCGCCAAAGTTGGTTTACTAGCTTTTGAGCTGTCTAGAAGGAGAAGCAACCGGAAAACTGTTTGGAAAGGCAACCAGAGCAAACACAATACAAGTAATTTATTTATATGTTTGGTCTCATGTCTATGAAGGCAAGACATGAAGCGTTTTATTTTATTACTTTCATATATGACTATATGTGTTTTGGTCATATGTGTTTGATCTCCCATAATTAGAATCATTAAGTTGTTGCAAACCTTTCTCTAAAAGGATTGGAAAATGCAAAGTATGATGATATGACTAAATGAGTAAGGCATATAGCGTTACTGTTAACCCTAAAAATATAATTTTAGAATTAATACCTTTAAATTGTTTAATTGGGTCTCTATTACAGTAATGTCAGTCATCTGAATTGATGTTACTATTTTTCTTTTGGTATTTTTCTGATTTAATTAATAATAAAATAACCTAGATATGATGTATATAAGAATCAAAGTACCGTCAACAGTGAATCTAGAGATCTGTGCGATTAAAAATTAACTTGAAAAAATAAATATATAGACTATCAGAGTCGTCAATCAATCAAATCAGGGATTTGATATGTAGACTGTCGCGGTCAATCAATGGGGTTTCTATATTTAGGCAGTAGCCGTCAACAATGATCACAGCAAAACAATTTGAGAGAATTTAGTTTTGTATTGAATTGAGTGATGCCCTTTATAACTTGTTTACAAGCCTATTTATAGGAGTTATACAGGGATATCCTAGTAAATAAAAGAAAAATAGTAATCCTTACTCTAATAGGAAAGTACAAACCAAATGGGCTTACTATAAAAAAACGGGCCCAAATAAAACCTATAGCTTACAACTGTACAATTAACCCTCAAGTGTAAGGCCTTCTCTTTTTCTGGTCGGTGTCAACAATGCCCCCTACAACCATTTACCCTTGAAAAGGTGAAGGGTTGTATCCTGTATAAAACTGGCCGAACCCTTCACCCGAATTGATTTCCTTCCAGACTCGGGTAGCTTGGCTGTCCTATTCAACATTCCATTAACTGGGGAAAATATAGATGCGTCTTTAACTGCCGACATAGATGATCTCGATATTGACTTTGGTAAGACTGCATGTAACTATAGTAATTTTCTAGCCAATAATCGAACCTCAGACCCCGAACCAACCTTGAAGGAACATGTTGCATTTTCACTCTACTAGTTGTGCAAGTTTATCTTTTGTTCTGCCTCGGTTAAAGTTACTAAAGAGCACCTTAAAATTGCCATAGCCTTGGCTTTAGGGTGTAGATTGGCACTCGGCCTATATATCCTTTCCCATATATACCGAAGCATTCATACGTTCCTTTATGAAGGAGACTCTCATTCTTCATTTGGAACCATCTGCAGCTCTCTGTGGATGGTTCAACTCTAGTTATTGGCTTATTTTCTTGAACTTTCTCAAAACAACCCGAAACCTCCACCAAACTCGATTCCTAGCAATGGCCGATGGGCTCGGGATCTTTCTTTCAAAAATATTAAATTTAAACAAGTTTTCACTTTCTTCTATACTTCTGAGTATCGCTCCCCAACTCTTTTTTGCCCTTTTCGTCCAACTATGTTCAGCCCCATATGGACTAAGTTCAAATATGAAAACTTGGCTGTCAACAACGAATCAGTCCTGGAAGAGTGGGCCGAATCTTGGGCTAGTGTTCTCCATGCGCAAGATCTCCATTTTAGCACTATTTTAGACATGAAATGTAGTGTTGAAGTATATCACCAGAATATGAGTGCTAGACAATTCGGCTTAACCCAAAGGTTTACCTTTTCTTGCTACATTTTTGGTCAACGACGGTCATACAACTCGGCCCCTCATTTCTTTAGATTTGATCCAAGAGATCAACAACTTGTATGAGAATAGAATAACCAAGTTTGAAGTTAAAGACCTTCCCATTTAACCCAATCAAACCAATCTTTTTGTGAACTGGTGGTCTGATTTTATGAAGAAACGAATGTTTGAACCTGTGGACCTAGTGTGGTCCAGACAAGATTTTACTACTGCAAAGTATGTCCCAACTGACATCGGTTCATCTTATGCTGTGCAGGGCTCAGGATCGGATAAGACCAAAGGTATGCACCTTCGTAAAATTATTTCATTTGAAAACTTTATGGCATCAAATATAATTACATGCAACCAAATGAAATGTATCGGCAAATAAATAGAATTCAAGCCGAACTCAAACCGAGGCAAATAAAAGAATTTTAATTAAAAGGGAGAAAAGTGCCAAATTACGGTAAGAAATCCTAACTCAAGAAGGACTCCTCTAAGAAAGACGAAACTCTGGCAAAGAGGCTACTGTTTGTCTGAGTTGGATTAAAATTGGAGCTCCTTCCATCAAATGGCCAAATATCCCTAATGCACCTTTCGGTGTTGCTAGGGTACCTTTGAGCCGAGTTGAAAAAAGGCAAAATACCGAGTTTTTTGGGCCGGTTCCTATCTTGATGATTGACCAATTAATACCCATTGGTTTTGGCCCGAGCTCTTAAATGAGCAACTTTAGTTCGGCTAGGTATCAACCTCCTCCTCTTGTTTTTACTCGTATTGCCTCTCTTTATTACTAACTGAACTTTCGGTTCTGCAGAAGCCATCCCAACAATCATCCCTGATCCTCCTAGTGAATTAAAGAAATTTAACACAACCGAACCTCCTCCGAAATGATACAAATTCAAGGCAAGTATTTCTTTGTTTAACCCTTCAAATATTCTTTAATGCTTTGTGTCATTTCAAATTCAATTATATTTCTTTACAGGCCGTGAGGCCTCGCCCGATCGCCCCTCCCCTCGCTCGGGAATGCCTTAAGGATAGGCTAAGCGATTTTTAAGGGAGGTTAGGTACGAGTTTTGGTGCTCACGATTGGAAGCAATTATCGCCTCGAAAAATTGATTTGATTTTTGAAAAGGTTCGGGAATCGCCACCCTAATTTATTTAAATGGGAAAATTAAGGAAAAAACCCAATTTGACTCCAATTTATTAATCTTTGATTAATTTACCCAAGGATAAAGTCACTAATCCTCGAACCAGGTTGAGCTCGGGGACTAGGTTTTTGGTTAAAATAATCTAAATTTGGCTTTTAAATTTAATTTGACTTTTGAAAAATGATTTCATGGATGACAAGTATTACGACGATTTATAATGCATGAGCATGGCATA